>APFE030206140.1:64967-86988 GCA_000404065.3 Pinus taeda | reverse complement strand
ATTCGTCCTCCAGGTAGCTCGTACTCTTTAGGATGAGAGAGGAAGATGTGAGTTGATTTGTGATGAAATTCTCTCCAACTTTTCCTGTATTTATATCCATCAATGAGGGTGTGTGACACATTTGTTGGGCATGTGAGCCTACATGACAAAACTAGCTGACCTTGCACATATAATTTATTAAGAATAATAAATTCAAATATAAGTTCTGCTCATCGGATTAAGACTATTTTTATATGGATTTTACACCTCTCAGAAAGAGGAATCCAACAAAAATATTAGCCTCTTAATCTGAGCATCAGAACATGGAGTTTGGACCTAGTTGTCCAAATTTAACAATAGGAAAAGTAGCTGCGACACTAAAATGGCAAAATCGTACCCCCAGAAAATGTTGTTTGATGGCTCAAAATACTCCCGGAAGGTTTAACACCCTATTTTGCCAAACTCGGTCACACGAGTAAAAATGCCTTGAGAGTTGATTCCTCCACTTCTTCCACTCTGAAAGCATCGAGATGGATGACACACAATATAATGATCCAATCTGGAACAATTTATTTCTTCATAAAAATCAACCTCTTGAAGTTGCATCTTGAACCCAACATTGATCTTTCCTCTCATCCTACCACTCAAGGAATACAAAGCACTTTCAAAAAAACCAAATTTGTTTTCTAAGCTAATTCTTTCTCCCAGTTCATACTACAATACATTGAGCTTAATTAATCATAGGGAAGCCACCCTAAAACAAGTGAGGTAAGACCATTGAGATGAAAGTGGGTATTTTGCCTTGGTTTCCCTTAGGGTTTCACAACTTGTGCTTAGGGTACTTTGCAACAAGTGAAAACATGGGAGATAATAGCTAGAAAATCCTACATGCCACTAGCAAGGGAAAAATCTAGGAAGTGAGGTGAAAAAACGTAAACCTTATAGTAGGGAATGCTTTAGGAAGGATTGCCCCATGAATATCTTATCCTTGAATGTGAGAAGGGGGGTGCGCACAAGAAGTTAGGCCCTAAAATAATTTTTTAATCATCCATGAGACAATGTGTGAAGGGTTAAAACGTAAAGGAAGTGACCATTTTGTCCTTTAGTTCATCAGATTCTATGGGAAGGCCAAGAGGCTTAGTAACTAGATGGATAAATTTAATGGAACTTAAGAACTCATCTCTCCTCAATGCAAGTATCCAGAAATTTTGAAGTCTAAAGAAATGTAAAAACTATTCATGACCATTAATACCCATGGCCCTTACAATGATTAAAAGGTTTTCTAGGACATGTTCAGAGGTATAAACAATATTAGAGGAGATGGTGAGATTACTAGTGGAGCCCTGAATCTCACACCAAATGTGAGGGAAATCTATGGGGAGTACCTAAACCAAATTCAATCTCAAACTACTTAACCCATATAAGATGATCGAATTTGTGATGTGGAATCTCCAAAGTTGCTTCAAACCAAGAGGAACTATAAAATTGGAAAATGGGATCTCAAATGACCAAACAAATTCACAATAATAGAGCAAGGATTGGAGGAAGAAAAAAGTATTGAAGTCTTGGGTTGAAGGATCAAATCACCTACCCGTATTGCTTCAAATTGAGAAGGATGAACACAAGCCATGAGAGCCATTTAACTTCAGTTAATATACAGAGCTGGAAGAAAATTAAAAAAATCGGCTCATCCAAAATTGGAAGAAATACAAGGCTAATTCAAGTGAGTCTGCGATATTTTGGTTGGAGAAAAGCCACAAAATATCGAAAAGATAGTTCCAAATGGGCTACAAGGAGTAAATCTCCGAAGGACCAAAAATAATCAAAGGAAATAGAAGAATAGATTAAGACTCAGTTTAAGGAAAACAAAGGTTTATTCTTAAACAAAAAAATGTTAAGAGGGACTAAAAACAAAATTATTGGAGAAAGAAGAAGTTAAATGGGCACTGAAGAGTACAACAATTTGGATTGCAAATGGAAATGAATATACAAATTTCTTCCAAAATTAGGCAAAACATCAATACTATATGGAAGATTTGCGGTAAGAATGGAATTGAGGTTGGAAAATTTAACATGGAGGAGTAAATCACTCCAAAGGCAGATTTCAAGAAACTCCCAAACCAACATTGCAAAACAACTAAAAATAGCTTGTTGTTTCCCAATATTGACTAAGGTTTAGCAAAATCAGGATTTAAGGTAGAAGTTACTTCAAAGAAACTCAAACTAGTGCTACAATCATTTAAACAAGGAATCTATCCCTAGATGTGTGGACAACTGAATTAGGTTCTATACTTTCTTAAAAGAAGAATTGCTAAGAGTTATAGGCGAATCTAAGAATTCAAGAAAAGATTTGGCTGCGTTGAATGCCACATTTATAGCATTAATACCAAAGAAAAATGAAGTTATCTTTTTAAATATTATAGGCCTATATTATTGTCCAATTTAATTTATAAGTATAACAAAGATTATGGCTAATAGGCTGAAAGGGATCTTCTCAAAATTCATGTCAAAAGAGCAATTTGACTTTCTACATAATAAACAAATCCATGAGGAAGTTGGAGAGTAGCACAAGAAAGGTTACAGTTAATTAAGTCAAAAGCATTGTTTGCTATGGTGATGAAATTGGATTTGTATAAGACATATGACAAAGCTAGTTGGCCCTAGTTGAGATTAATTTTAATTCAAATAGGATTGAGAGCATCAATGGTATATTGGATAATGGGTTTCTTTTCTTTTGTAACATTTCCATTTATAATAAATGATGCACATCTACATCGTTTATGCTACATGAGGGCTCAAGCAAAGACACTTGATGTCACCCTTTCTATTTGTATTGGTTCCAAAAGTGTTGTGCAGTATGGATTAAGGGTATCAATATGGGATACTTAGTTTCTTTAACCCAATGTTGCACGACTCTTATAAGACCCGCAAGTACCCACGGGTCTTGACAGGTTCTATAGCAAGACGAGTCACTCGCATAGGACCTACAGTCACGACCCGTACTCGTCCAAACCCGCATAGAACCCATTCTTTTTGTATTGAACCCGTGAAGAACTGCATCTGACCCGCATTAAACTCGTGGACCCACTCAAAATTCGTTTTTTCTTTTTTTTTGGAAATTGTATTTTTTAAAGTTTTTTTTGTATTTTGTTGAGTATTATACGAGTCTTATACGGTTCGTCGAGTCAATATCCATACGAGTCGTGCAACATTGACTTTAACCCATTGACTATTTATTGATGATGTTATTTTATTTGGTGTAGGGTCAATGAGAGAAGTAGAGAAATACAAAGAAGTTGTGGACCTATACTAAAACTACAGGTATGGAAGTGCATGCCCACAAGTTTTCTATAATGTATTGGAAAGACAATGGGGCTGATATATTGGGATTTAACTCAGTGCCATTTGATGGTGGATTAAAATATTTGTGGTTTTATTCAAATCCCATTGACTATAAAGTCAAACACTAGCTTTGTCTTTATGAAAAGATTAAAGAGAAAGTAACTAATTGGTGTGAATAACGGTTGTCCAATGGAGGTAGGCTATGTTACTAGACACTGTTTTGAAATGGATTCTTGTGTATTGGTTACCTTTTAGCTCATATTTCTAAATATATTTCGGAAAAATTCCAAAAAAATGATTTTCTTGTGGACATGCTAAAGAGAAAGGAAGGAAATCCTTTGATGAAGTGGAAAAAATCAGTAAAACACAAAATAATTTGGAAGTCGGGGCCTAAAGAAGATACCAATGTTTGGACAAGCTTTAGTTGTTAGTTTTTGGTAGCATCGTATGTGCTCTAGCCATGAAAATTGGTGGAGAGGCTAAGGCACATGAGTTCTAAAGAACCCAGAAACCATTTGGTGAAATTCCACCCGGATTGTATTTTATTAAAATAATTATAATTTTTAATGGGGTTCCTAAGTTTAAACTCAGGAAAATTAAAATATTAATGGGTATTAATCAAAATATGGGTGAGAATGATCTAGAAGGCAGATCAAGTCAAGTTTTAATCTTATTCATTGATTAGAGACTTAATCTCGGCCATTGAAGTCTCAACAAGAAAAGTATAAGAAGGAGGCTTGGGGTTCATTTAGAAACACACACGGAGAGAACAAAATTGATCTGGAATTCGATTTTTGGGGCTAGGAAGTTGAGAATTCGAACTAAGTGATCAGTTGCAGCAGAGGGGCGAGGATAGTTCGGGAGTACTGATACAGAGGTGGAGAGAAGCTAGTGGAGGTAGTGCAGCATCCAGAAGGACTGGTGTTGGGCCAACCTGGGCCCACGTAGAGCCAAAAGGGTCAGCGCAGAAGCTGAAGATGCCCTCACGCAGAAAGTCAAAACTGTCGAGGAATTACCGAAACAGCCGAGAAGGTTGACGCAAAAGGCAGAAGAGACAGTGTTGAGCCTGTAAGGCTGACGCATGGCCAGCACAGAGATAGTCGAGGTTAGCCAGTCTTGCAACCGGATTAGCCGGAATTCGTTGGGTGAAGTGAGGTAAAACTCACTCAATTTTTCTGTCATTGTATTTTCTCTGTCACTGGATTGCCAGGAGGGCATCCAGCATTTGTATTTAGAATTACTACTTAATAATAGAAAACCCTCAGAGCTGTTGCACCAGTTTTCCCGCATTGGGTTTTTCCAGGGACTATTTTGTCGAAAAATAACTATGTCCTATGTATCTTCTTCTTTGCTCAATTTTCTGTTTCATGTAATCAAATATTAAAGTAGTGTAGGCTGCAGAAGTAATTTGCTTAAGTATTCAAAGAATAACTTGATAATCTATATTAAAATCAAGTAGGAGAAGTAAATTCAGTTTTTGCTGCAATAGGGGTTCCTTAAGTGCAAGAATTTTCACATGGTATCAGCGGATTGATTTTGAAATAGGAAGAGCACATCCAGCACGGAGTAGAGAGGCCAATAGTTGCATTTGGCAGCAATTCGAATCCCCTTGAAGGGATTGCGTAGTCCTTGTTGGGAAGCAGAGATTCCGAGGAAATCTCTCTCTAAGAGAGTCAACAGAGAGGTACGATTTCCGATTCATGAGTTTGTAGAGGTAGAGGGAGTGACATAGAGCGTCAACGTAGTGCTTGAAGGACGTAGTTTCTGCTAGTGCATAAATCTGTCGGAAAAGTGCAAAGACACATAGAAGGGGAATTTTCTCCTAAGAGGACTTTTCTCGCTAGAAGTTTGAATTTTTCACTTGTCAGGAAACAGATTAGTGTTGAGCAGTGACTAGAGGAATCAATTCAAAAATTTGGATGAGATGGCATCACATGGGCTCAGAGTTGGAAGGAGCTTCCAACTATGTCATATGGAAGATAAGAATCTTAGTTATTTTGGAGGAGTACGATCTCAAAGCCTACGTCAAGAGTGTTGTGGTTGTTCCCGCTAACAATGATCAGAAGAAGAAGTACAAGGCCAAGCAGGGGAAGGCGAAGAGGTTCATTCTCGATGGAGTTCGAGATCATGTGGTCTCACACTTGCAGGGCAAAGATACAGCCTGAGAGATGTGGGAAGCTTTGTCTTCTTTGTATGAAGGTTCTTTCAAATAGCAAAAGATGTACCTAGAACAAAAATTGTAGTGGACATTGATGTAGAAAGGAGAAGGAGTTAACTCCTATCTTCAACGTCTTCAGGACACCAGAGACCAGCTTACTGCAGGGGGTCTACTCCTCAATCTACCACGATGGTAAGGACGACCCTGAATGGAGTCTCTGATGAATGGAAAGTCTTCGTCCAAAGCATATTAGGCAGGGAAAGACTACCTTCATGGGAGGAGATGTGGGCAGCCCTTCAACAGGGAGAAATAAGGAGGGACCTAGTTAAGTTCAACCTCAATGGCAGTAGTGGGAGTGGCATGAAGACCAAGGAGGAGGAGGAGAACGCAACTCTAGCATCAAAGGGACAACAGAAGAAAAAGAGGAAGGACATTTCGAAGGTGAAATGTTTCAGATGTGACGAGATGGCCCACTTTGCATCCCAGTGTCCTTTGAAGCAAAAGGATAAGGATGAGAAACATGACCCTAAGGTTGCTTTAGCAAAGATTGACGAAGACGAGTTTGCCATGAGTTCCCACGCATCTCCAAGAAGGAAATGGGGTGATATTGAGTTGTAGTCAAGAGGACTGCATGTGGGCAAGATACTTGAGGAGTCCACCTCTTGGATCAATTCTGTCACGACCCTATCTTGGTGGTAGTCTTTCAACTGCTCATAGGCAGGTGGGGCACCACCACCTAATTTCTTTTCAACAATACTTTCAAGTGTGGACTACGCCTAACATTCCATACTTAGTTTATTTTTCACTTTCTAAGCATTAACATTCATAACACAGCAGAAACATTCATTTAATCTTCTTTCATCATCATTATCATTTACACATATGCACAGCGGATACAATCTTTAACGGGAGGGGCAACTCCCTAAATATGAGTCTGCCCACAATGATAATAATAATCTTACATAAAATATACAATTACAGTCTTTGAAGAGGAACCCCAACTTCCTTCTTACAATTTCTATCAAAATCCAAAGTTCAACCTGCACGCTCGGCCGTGCCCGAACCACCATTCAGCAAGTGCCCACCCCTGTTGGGTCAGGTCACCCAACTCGTCAAGCAAAGGTGCCCACCCCCAGGTCACCCTCTGCACTAACTCGTCGCACGTTGATTCTGCAACTCGTCGCATAAACCGATCACAACAGTGCAGCACACCGTTCACCACAGCTCGGCGCTCGTTCAGCCTTCGCCCTTGGTGTGTCGCCCTACGTGGCACCTGTCCGCAGCTCGCCCAACATTCGGTGCTTCACCCGTCCACAGCTCACCCAACCGCAGCTCCAACTGCAAACCTACCACAGTCACACCCGCAGACCCGTTCATTCGGCCCAGCTCACCCGTCATGCAACGCACCCTCCGCAGGTCGTCCACCGTATCCGGTTCACCCGTCGAGCAGAGCGCCCAACCTGTGCCCACCGAAACCCGAACTCTGTGTTCTGCTCCTCGGCTCGGTGGTTTGGTCAAGAGCCGCCTGCACCTTGCCTTCACTTGTTCGCCCACCTTCTTGGCTCGCCCTTCTCCTTGAGCTTGCACTTGTTTGTGAACTTGAAGTTTGATGTCTTTCTCCTCCATGACGTCCGCTTATTTATATGCTTCTCCATGGATTTAACATGGGTCAGCCTGCCCAAGCCGACCTGCCAATTCGGCCAACCGCACCCCCACTTTACGTCGGCTCACCCATGTCGCCTCCTCGCCGAGTCCACATGCCCAACTTCGCACAATATAACCTTTCCTTCGCAAAGTTCACACACTTAGCAAATTTCCATCCTTTCAGATTTTCGACTCTCCCTTGGCTCATCACACTCATGCCCCAAGTGCCTTTAACCAACCACCCTAACTCGTTGCAACACCAACTCGTCCCATTGTCGCAACCAACTCGCCCACTCACCGACTCGTCGCTTGCCCGGCTCGTCGAGAGTGCGCCCACCCAACTCGTCACACATCGCATCCGCGACTCGTGGGCTTGACATTCTCCCCCACTCTAAATGGTTGTCGTCCTCGACAACTCTCCATCCTGACAATCACCATCACCAAGACTGTCAAACCACACAAATGTGTGTATGGGTAATCTAGATGTGTCCACCTCTCGACCTGCCTCATGCCATAGATATGTCAAACTCTGCAAGAAATCATGTGTTGGTACCCCTCATGTCGGTGACTAGTTGGGTAGCTAATCCAACCATGCATCGCCTCCATAAGAACTCATGCCCCTACATCGTGATGACTCTCCACTGCATGCTACCTATCAATCTGTGTCATCTCACCCCTAGATGCCTACTCAAAATGTTGGAGACTCATTGACATAGTCTAAGAAGATAAGGAGGAAGTAGAGCCTGAAGGCTCTCCCTCACTAATCAACTCAATCCATCTATCAGGATCCTCCACTTCTAACCTCTGCAAGTATGCTTCCCGATCCTCCATCTAAATATTCGGCCTAGCATCCTCATCCTCATCCATCTCCACTGCCTCTGGCCTCCTTGATATATCCAAGTTACTATCAAACAATGTGCGGATTACCTGTGATTGTTCCATAAGTTTTGTCTCTGCAGAAGACAACCGCTTATAGACCTCTTCATTTCGCTTGTCATCCTCCATATTCATGGCTGTCAGTTTACACTCGGCCTTTGTAACTCCTATGGTCAGAACACCAATAGGTACATCCTCTCGTCCATCGTAAATGTACAGTTTCTTCACATGGGGAACTACCATAGCTTCAAATTGCTTCATAAACTCCATTCCTAGTACGGCTTCTTAGTCATATATCCACACCATAGTGAAATCGACCTTCCCTGTCCATTCACCAAGTGTCACATTCACTCTCTCAGCTACACCGATCATGAAATCTAGAGGAGAATTCTTTGCCTTCATTTGTGCCTGCACTGGTACAAACTTCAGTCCAATCCTTCTCGCAGTATCCTCGCTCATGAAGTTGTGAGTTGCCCCACTATCCACCATAGTGAGTACAACATCACTCCCAACTTTCATCTCAACATACTCTAACTTGTTTCTTTCCGGATCTCTTCGTTAGACTACTTTCATAGTCACCGCAGCTCCTAGAATCTGCATGACCCCAACAAAAGTTTCTTCGCTCTTTTTCGCATTGGATTGTGCTATCGTAACCACTTTTTGTCTTGAAGGACAATTCTTCACCATATGTGGTTCCTCACATATCCAACACTTCAATGGTTTCTTTGTCTTTGTCTTATCATAAGATCTCGAAGGTTCCTCTTTTGTAGACTTTTCTTTCGGTTTGTCAGTCTTTTTTTTCTTCTCTTTGGTTCCTTCATCATAGTGTTCTACCAGGTGATCCACCGCAGCAAATGCTTCTTCAAGTGTCTTTATATTTTGCTTCTTCACTTCATTGCATTCCCAAGGCTTCAATCCTATGATAAAATTGATACCTTGTCTCTCTCCGCCATGTCTGGAAGTTCCAAAACTGCCCTTGAGAACTCTCGTTGATAAGCTTGTAGACTTTCTATTTGCTTTATATATTTTATCTTCATTCTTGCATCCCATGTTTTGTCTTGTGGACTAAAATGAGTTTGCAAAGCCTTCTTCATCTCATCCCACAAAGTGATCTCCGCAGCATTGCCACTAGCAATCTAGTCCATTTTCCTTCGCCACCACATCTTAGAATCCTTCGTTAAGAACTGAGGAGCTACTTTGACTTTGGTTTCCTCATCGGAAATCCCCAAACGCTCCAAGTACTGTTCCATGTCCCATAGAAAGTTACAAAAAGTTTTTGCACTCCTCGTCTTGTCATAAGAATCTAGTTCCTTGACTTTCACATGAGCCACTCCTCCACCTAAGTTGTGCCCAACAGCTTTTTTCAAAACTGCTATCTCAATCCGACCATCCTCAAGATCATTTTGCGATTCTGAGATTTTTTCCAAACCTTGGTCTCTTGCAGCTCCAATCTCTTTGAATTCCCTTTCTGTTTGCATATACTGCCACTTAGTATATTCGTATCGGACCTTGAGGTCTTCAAGCTCCCCTTTCACCTTCGAATAGCCATCTCGAACTTCAACATTCTCAGCGTTTATCGAAGCCATATCAGAAGCTAGCTCCTTCCTTCAATCTAACACCCTATCCATGAAAGCAACTTCGGCATCCCTGCCAAATTCACCTATTATCACTTGAGGTTCCTCTACCATTTCAGCCATCTGCTTCCTTTGTAGTCCGGTATAGACCATAAACCGATCAAAAGCCTCCATCGTTTATCTGCCTGAAGTGTAGAGATACACCTCTCTACTTCTGCAACCTTGTTCGACTGAATCAGCCTCTGATACCAACTGTCACAAAGTGAAAGTGCTTTAGCTTTCTCGCAAACCAAAGCCCGTAGAATATGGACATCCGATACCACTTGTCACAAAGTGCAAGTTGTATCACTTCACCTACAAATCTGATTCTACTGAATCAAGCTCTGATACCACTTGTCACGCCATTATCTTGGCGGTAGTCTTTCAACCGCTCATAGGCAGGTGGGGCACCACCACCCGATTTCTTTTCAACAATACTTTCAAGTATGGACTACGCCTAACATTCCATGCTTAGTTTATTTTTCACTTTCGAAGCATTAACATTCATAACACAGCGGAAACATTCATTTAATCTTCTTTCATCATCATTATCATTTACACATATGCATAGGGGATACAATCTTTAACGAGAGGGGCAACTCCCTGAATATGAGTATGCCCACAATGATAATAATAATCTTACATAAAATATACAATTAAAGTCTTTGAAGAGGAACCCCAACTTCCTTCTTACAATTTCTATCAAAATCCAAAGTTCAACTTGCATGCTCGGTCGTGCCCGAACCGCCGTTCAGCAAGCGCCCACCCCTGCCAGGTCGGGTAGCCCAACTCGTCGAGCAAAGGCACCCACCCTTGGGCCGCCCTCCACACTAACTTGTTGCACACTGATTCTGCAGCTCGTCGCATAAACCAGTCACAACAGTGCAGCACACCGTTCACCACAGCTCGGCGCCCGTTCAGCCTTTGCCCTCGGACTGTCGCCCTACCCGGCGCCTGCCGCAACTCACCCAACGTTCGGTGTTTCACCCCTCCACAGCTCGCCCAACCGCAGCTCCAACTGCAAACCTACCGCAGTTGTACCCGCAGACCCGTTCGTTCGGCCCAGCTCGCCCGTCGTGCAGCACGCCCTCCGCGGGTCGCCCGTCAAGAAGAGTGCCCAACCTGCGCCCACCAGAACTCGAACTCTGTGTTCTGTTCCTCGGCTCGATGCTTTGGTCAAGAGCCACCTGCACCTTGCCTTCACTTGTTCGCCCACCTCCTTGGCTCGCCCTTCTCCTTGAGCTTGCACTTGTTTGTGAACTTGAAGTTTGATGTCTTTCTCCTCCATGGTGTCCGCTTATTTATATGCTTCTCCATGAATTTAACATGGGTCGGCCTGCCCAGGCCGACCTACCAATTCAGGCAACCACACCCCCACTTTACGTCGGCCTGCCCATGTCACCGCCCCGCTGGGTCCACATGCCCAACTTCGCGCAGTATAAGCTCTCCTTCGCAAAGTTCACACACTTAGCCAAATTTCCATCCTTTCGGTTTTTTTACTCTCCGTTGGCTCGTCGCACTTGTGCCCCAAGCGCCTTTGACCGACCGCCCTAGCTCGTCGCAAAACCACCTTGTCCCATTGTCGCAACCAATTCGCCCACTCACAGACTCGTCGCACCCACCAACTCTTCGCTTGCCTGATTTGTCGCGTTTAACCGAGAGCGTGCCCACCCAACTCATCCCACATCGCATCCGCGACTCGTTGGCTTGATAAATTCCTTGTTACGGGAGCGTGAGATTCAGCAATAGCGAGATGGACTTAGTGTTAGATGATGCAGTGGATTGTTTGGAGAGACAGATGCAATAGTTGTTGAAATTTCTAAGTATTACCCATTAGAAATCTTATCTATATTCTCTGGTTTATTTCACCTACTTGTTTGATTACTAACAAGTTATTTAACCATATAAACACTCAAATAAACACAATATAGTCTCAACCATCTACAGATCACCGGCTGAAAGAAATAGACAACGACACAACTGACACCGTCATTTTTGGACAATTGTCCGTGGACAAACCCAACTTGGGAAAACCAATGCATCAATTCTGAGGGTTATATTATTATGCAGTCTTTCTGAGTACAACTGGGTGCCAAACTAGCTCACCTGACAGAGAAAATAATCCAACAGTAATACCTCTCTATTCGAAAACAGATATTCGGAAAGTCTACCCCACGAAACCCTCTCCATCACAATCTGAAGCTCAACGACAGCCTAAAACCCTCTGCGTCAGCTTTCTGAGGCTTTGCGTAGGCTCTCTGACCCTCTGCATCACTCCTGCAGCATCTGCGTGGATGACGCAGGCCCTTCTGGCCTCTGCGCAGTCCCTACTAGCCTCTGTGTGGCTCCCTCTGGCTCAACGTCTGCCTCACTGCCTCTCCACTCGACTTCCGATACTATCTTTGCCTCTCTGCCTCGTACTCACTGCCCCTCGCTGCAACTCTGATCACTAATTTAATTTCTCTTAGCAAACTCCGCTCTAGAAAATCAAATGACTGATCACTCTGGTGTTTTCTCCAACTAACCCTCAAGCCTCCTCTTATACTTTTCTTGTTGGTACTTCAAAGGCCAAAATTACATCTCTAATCAACGGCTAAGATTAGATTTGGCTTGATCCATGTCCTTTAGAACCTTCTAACCCAGTTTTATATTAAACCCATTAATATTTTATTTTTCCTAAGTTTAGTGTTAGGAACTCCATTAAAAATATTAATTATTTTAATATCTCCTTAACCGAGTAGAATTTGCCCCATAAAACCCTCTCCAACACAATCTGAAGCTCAGCGTCAACCCTCTTGGCCTCTGCGTCAACCTAAAACCCTCTGTGTTAGCCTTCTGAGGCTCTACGTAGCCTCTCTAACACTATGTGTCACTCCTGCAGCCTTTGCGTGGATTACGCAAGCCCTTCTGGCCTCTATGCAATCCCTGCTAGCCTCTGCGTGGCTCCTTCGGCTCAGTGTCTGCCTCTCTGCCTCTCACTGGACTTTCGGTACTATCTTTACCTCTCTACCTCGTACTCACTACCGCTCACTGCAAATCTGATCACTGATTCGATTTCTCTTAGCAAACCCCGATCTAGAAAATTGAATGACTGATCACTCTGGTGTGTTCTCCAACTAACCCTCAAGCCTCCTCTTATACTTTTCTTGTTGGTCCTTCAACGGCCGAGATTACATCTCTGATCAACAACTATGATTAGATTTGGCTTGATCCATGTCCTTTAGAACCTTCTAACCCAGTTTTATATTAATACCCATTAATATTTTATTTTTCCTAAGTTTATACTTAGGAACTCCATTAAAAATATTAATTATTTTAATATCTCCTTAACCAGGTAGAATTTGCCTAAACCATTTATGGGTCTTGAAGATCTCATGTGCTTTAGCCCCTCCACCAATTTCAATGGCTAGAGCACATCCGATGCTACCCCAAATCAACACTCCCTCTTAGCGAGGATTGTGCTCTAGTAATACTCCACACTAAGCATCACCCTGAATATACGGCACTGATAGTTGTGTTGATGCTAGGCCTCCTCGCCCAACATTCACTGCACTATTGCATCCTGTATTGCTACCCATGGCTCTGCCACTGCCACTGCTGCTGCTAGTCCTTTCTCCCAACACTGCAACCCCCTCTCATCATGTTACATCTAGATACTGCTTACTGCTAATGCACTGCAACTTAGTTACTGAGAAGTAAGTAATTGATCCACCCAACTACTGACATCCCTGTCAGGCTAGAAACGCTCTCGATGTTGAAGCTCTCTTTGTCGCTATCTCGTGTCCCTCTACTGCCTCTTTGCTGCTGCAACAACTTTGTGCCTCTCGCACCGCTGCAACCCTCTTTGTGACATCCTGCACTGTTTCAACCTCCTTTGTGCCTCTCGCACTGCTGCAATCCTCTATGCGCTACATGGGACTATTGCACTTCTAGCACTCTCTGTTGCTTCATCTGCATCTATTTCTACCGACATCCACCATCCTGTGACTCACTTCGGGGCTCCGGTAGCCAGGTATAATCCAAGAGTTTGGGTACCTCAAGGATCTTGCCCCTCATCGCTTGTAGTCTTCGTGACTATAACTCGATGTCTCCCCACCTCTTCTCTAGAGGTACATGAGCGCTCATGGCACAATCATCATCCTCCTCTACCTCCTTCTCTACCTTCGTTGGCGCTGCCTTGGAGTCAGACGCCTCTCCCTTATTCTTCTTCCTCGGACACTGATTCACATAATGCCCTTGTTAGCGCTGCTACATATTTTTGATATTTGAGAATCAGAAATAAGCTCGGTCCTTAGTTATGCTCAAAGGAGGCCTATACTGGTCATTCTCACCTTCTCCTTTACCTCACTCATCCTCCCTTCATCTCCATTTTCCGTGCTTTTCTGTTAAAAACCATATAAAAATCCCTTGCTCTTAAGCCTCGAGCGCTAAAACCCACACCCCCATAAAACCGCGCCAATACGACTGCGCGCCTTCACAAACTCTTCACCCGTAACCTCTGTCGTCGATCCCCGCCTCCTGATCTAACGACTCCCATCGCAGTGACTTACACGATCATTTCCCTGTCGCCTGATCATCTCCGCCGAAGATCCGACAGCATTCGCTCTCCCCGTGCCCACAAAGTGACGGGACGTTATCGCGTGATGGAGAGTGGTTTTTTCTCTCTCCTCCGCCGCTACGCGTCACGCGCTGAATGGGATCGCGCGCATCCATCCTTTTACCTCCCTATGCCCTAAAGCAGTGCGATCAAAACAGCTTACCGCTTAATCCTCCATTCCCGCCCAATAACTACCGCGCACCTTCATCTCCCGATTACCATTCGATCTACCCGCCTGAGATCCAACGACTCACGATCATCCCACTCCCGCCTCTTCTGATATCCCCGTTGACTCATCTCCACCGTTTATCCTTCCGATCCAATGGCCAGTCTCGCTCCTCAATCTAGCTCGTACATTCGCCACGTAATCCATGCCCCTCGACCATTTCCGTATACTCGAAGGACGAAGATGACCGACCTACCAGTACTAGTCGCAGTCGCTCCCTAACAACCACATTCAACAGACAGTATGGCCAAAGAGGAAAAGGACAGAGCATGAGCACGCAGCGGCATTTAGCAGTTATGGAACCTCCTGGATACGAACATTCCAACTGCCTGAGAGGATAGCAGAGCACCCGAGAAGATTAGATTCACCCACTAAGACAGGTAAACGCACTTAGAGACTCCAGCAGGCAATTAAATGCTGTTGGTGGTCAATTACAACCCCTCCATACCTAGAATAGCCAAGTGCCTTTGTAATGAAACTCTATATATACCCACAAGCAAGATGTAATCAAGGTTGATGGTTGATGTTTTGATGTAAGGTTCAACTTCTGGAGACTGTAACTACTTTGATACTTGCAGTGTCTCATCTTCATTTTCAGCTAATACAAGCTTCTTTTGCTGTTAATTGCTTACTTTCCATTTATCTTCTTTTCCAAGCTGTGCCTGATATGTTGTATTCCTGAACTCTTAATGTTTAGCATTAGAGTAGCTATCATCCTACCTCTGTGTTAAAATCTTGCATGTATCATTGAATAAGTTATTCAGGTTTCTCTTCATCTGGTGCCAGAGAGTTGTCACCCTGTCTGTGCATTAGTAGATTAGATTTGCAGACTTCTTTACTGGTTGCAGCTGGCCATCGCATGGTCTTGTGCATCTGCTGGTGTGGTCAGTTTTCTCCATATTCACCCAATCTTGAACTGTGAGTAATTGGTGGTCTAAAGCCTTGTAGTCTGGGGATGTTCACGCATGTCTGGAGTCAAGCAAAGTAGAAGTGATTATCTGGCTTGGACAAGCATCATTCCTTCCATTCATCCATTTGCAACAATAAGTTGAATTTATATGTTACGAGGCATCTCCGAGCTACAACCTAGGAGAGTTTCTTGGAATCATAACATAATTTACACTAGCTCCTTCTGGGGATGAGATCCTCCCTGTGAGGTCTCAAGAACTGTAGACCAATGCCTTACTTGTCAAAACCAGATGAGCAAAATTTCCTAGTGTTCCATTGGGCATGGAGTCTAATTAAGTTTACACTAAAACTGATAAAACAACATATTTACAACTTTAAGGCCAAAAGACCTTAAACAACATAATTTTTCAAAAATCACCCATTAACTGGGCCATCAAAAAATGTCTCTCCTTCCCTTTACAGCATGAAAGTATTGTTCCCCTCGATCTAAGCGATGACAAAAGGTCCTGTCCATAGGGCATCAAACTTCCCATGGTTGCCTTCTCTTTTAGTGCATCCCACTTAAGAACCAAGTCTCCAACCTGAAAATTATCTGTTTTTGCCCTTCTGTCAAAGGCTTCCTTAATCCTCTTTTGATGTGTTGCAAACTTCTCAACCCGTTGTTCTCTGATTTGATGTACCTCTGCTAAATCAATAATCCTTTTTGCCATGTCCTCTTCCTCATTCTGCCCTTCTTGCAAGAACTTTGCCACAGGGAGGGTTAACTGAATTAGGAACACAGCCTTAGTGTCGTATACCAACTTGAATGGAGAATTCCCCGTGGATTTCTTGGTGATTACTCTATCAACCCACAGTGCATATTTGAGCTTAAAATCGCAACTCTTTTTGTTGTCTTCCAACAACTTTTTAATTATCCTTATCAGGCTCTTGTTGGAAGATTTTGCTAGACCATTGCCTTGAGGGTAATATAAGGTGGAATGAACCAGCTTAATGCCCATTCAGTCACACATGTCCACCAATTCTTTTGCCCTAAAGGCTGCTGCATTGTCTGTAACTAATTTATGTGGACAACCAAATCTGGTGAAGATATTCTCTGTCAAGAACCTCATGACAACATGATGATCAACGTTTCTGGTAGGGATGGCCTCAATCCATTTAGTGAAGAAATCAGTGGCTACTAAGATCCATCTGTGATGGCCACTGGAATGTGGATTGATTTCCCCTATGAAATCCAAGCCCCACTGCTGAAAAGGGCCACTAGCATGTATGGGTTTTAAGGGCAGGGACTTCAATTGTTGCTTCCCTTCAAATCTTTGGCACCTGTCACAAGATTTAACAAATGAAAAAACATCAGAGAATAAGGTGGGCCAATAGTACCCAACTCTGAGGATCTTATGGGCTGTAGTTTTCCAAAAATGATGTCCTCCACATATGCTGGAATGAAACCGCTGCATGACCTCCATGGATTGTTCCTTGTCCAGACACCTCAACAGAATTCCAGAGGGGTCCCTCCAATAGAGCAGATTTTCATGAATGCAGTATTTAGTTGCCCTAAGCTTGATAGTTCTAGCTTGGCTTGAATTAAGGCCTAGAGGAATTTATAGCTTTAGCAAGAATTGAACCATTGTAGAATACCAGTCACAAGAAGCTATATTTTCTGCCAATGACTGATTTTGCCCTGGTTCAACTGTTTCCCCTTCTGCCTGACTATCCTCAGAATTTATGCTTATCAAATTCATGTCCATCATTCTGCAATTTTCTTCAGCCATTAATCTAGCCAGGCCCTGACCTCTGACAAGCTTGGTGGGCTTCAATTCTATGTTAAATTCAATAAGCTTTGCAATCCATTTAGCCCTTCTTCCATCAGCATCAGGCTGCATTAGGACATATTTTATTGAAGCAGAGGGCACATATGCAATTACCATGGAATGCAGAATGTAAACTCTGAAAGCTTTCAAAGATTTGATAAGAGCATATGCTTGTTTTTCGATGATATCATATCTCATCTCAACATCCCTTAAGGTTTTGCTAAAAAATGCCACTAGATGCTCTGAACCTTCCTCATCGGTTTGCAACAAAACTGCTACAAAGGTGTCATCAGAGGCAAACGAAAATATATGGAACTCCTTGTTGTAATCTGGGCCGATCAAAGTAGGAGCTTCCATAATAGCTCTCTTGATGGATTCAAAAAATCTTCTTGCTGCATCAGTCCATTTGATTTCTGACCCCTTTTTCAACATGGAGTTAATGTGTTTTGCAAGTTCCGCAAAATTTGGGATAAACCTCCTTACAAAATTTATCTTGCCCAGAAAGGACTGAATATCCTTTTTTGATCTCGGGATAGACAAGGTCTATATTGCTCTTACTCTTTCTGGGTCAATTCTAACACCTACAACAGACACAGCATGTCCTAACAACTTGCCTTCTTCTAAAGCAAACTGTGAATTTTTAGGATTGACTGAAATCTCAAACCTTCTACACTTCAAAAACACTTTCTTCAAATGTTGCAAATGGTCCTGATGGCTGCTAGAGTATGCTATTATATCATCTAGGTAGATAAGGACGAACTTATCCTTCTCTCCTACTAATGCTATATCCATAGCTCTCTGAAAGGTGGCTCCAGCATTCATCAACCCCAAAAGGCATCTTGGAATACATAAAAGTGCCCCAAGGAGTGGTGAATGCAGTCTTCTCTTGGTCATCTGGATGCACAGCAACCTGATTATACCCTGAAAATCCATCCAAAAAAGACACCACTTTGGCTCCTGAGACTTTCTACAGCAAATGCTCCATCTTGGGTAGAGGATAATTGTCTTTCTTAGAGCATTTGTTTAAATTTCTGAAATCAACGCAAAGCCTAATTTCTCCACTTTTCTTCCTCACAACTACCAAGTTGGCTACCCACTTTGAATATCTGAGGGGGACTATGATTTTGGCAGCCAACAACTTTTTGATTTCTTTTTCAATCAGAGGGAGGAGCAAAGGACTTATGGGCCTCAATTTCTGTTTGAAAGGGATGGTGTCTTTTTCTAGAGGAATTTTATGCTGGATGATCTTTTTGTCATACGTTTTCAAGTCACTATATTCCCAGGCAAAAACATCAGCAAATTGCTTCATTAACTTGCAGTATTCAGAACTTTGGGCAGCAAATAGATGGGTGGACAGGTTTACATATCTTGGATGCTCTGGACTCCCTAAATTATGCCTATGGACTGTAGAAATTTATGTTTTCCCACCCCGGTTTTCAGTTTCTCCTTATTTCTCCCATATAGTTAAATGCCCTTTCCCATAACCATACATTTAACAACTGAAAAACAAAAAAAAAAAAAAAAAAAATTGAAAACACAAATTCTGGAAATTTTACAGAGTGCTGGAAATTGTAGAAATAAAAATCAGCAGTAACAAACAGCCAATAAAACACATTTAAACACAGAGATTTTTTGTCAATGTGACCCTGGAAAAACCCCCTACAACTCTTGGGGAAAACCAATTTGAAAGCTCTTCTTTATTTCTGGAAAGTGCCTTTTACAGTGAGAAAATTTTCAGCAAAATTTTCAGCAAAACAAATTTTTTCAGCAAACAACTTATCTCCTTTTTCAGCTTCACAGTCAAACTGAACTGCTGTACAGATGTACAGACCGTACAGACGACCGTACGGACTGTACGGATAGACCTCGGTTTTCGTGCAGAAAATCGCCTCCTTGAAATTCGTGCCCAAAAATCAGTGTTTTACTGTTTGCTCAAAAAAAATCTGTCTTTTACTGCTTGTTCTTTCAGCTGTACGGATTTGCTGAAGTGCTGCCTTGGAATATGTGCCAAGCTGCTGCCTCCTTCTCCTTTTTGTCTAGAAATCTCCCTTGCTCTCTTGCTCTCATTCTCCCAATCTGCTCATGAAAGAATGAATGATCTTTTCCTCCTTTTCCTCCCTTAATCCAACCCTAAGTGACTTTTGGGTGATCCCTAAATCCAATGGCTGAAATAGATTCAGATCTATGGCTAAGATTAAATGCTCATTTAAATCTCACTTTCTATTTTTTAATTCACCCCACTTTAATAAAGACCCACTTAGTCATTTATTTCCAAAGTCACTTTTCCTTTCTAATTTTAAATTGACTTTATTAAAGTCACTTTAAAATTAGACTTTAGTAACTTTATCACTTAAAGTCACTTTTAAATTAGATTTGACTTTATAAAAAATCATAAAGTCACTTTAGGAGAAAAATTAAAATCTTTTGGACACTTTTCCCTAGGCCAAAGATCAAAGCCTAAGGGAACCACCTGTCCTCCGGTACCAAACTTCAACACTCCCTCTTACCGAGGAAGATGTTCCTCACCACACCAATCTTGTCTCTGAAGTAAACATGCTTGCCCCGTGGTAAGGCTTTGGTAAGAATGTCTGCTACCTGCTCATCAGTGGAAATATACTCAAGCTTCACAGCTCCCTTCTGAACATAGTTTCTGATGAAATGATATCTGATCCCGATATGCTTTGACCTGTCATGAAATACTGGATTCTCCGTGAGTTTAATGCAACTCTGATTATCACAGTAAATCACTGAAGGTCTCAACGGCTGACCAAATAAGCCAAACAACATCTTGCGAAGCGAGATGGCCTCACAACTAGCTAGACTGGCTGCCATGTACTCTGCTTCCGCTGAACTCAGTGCTACTGACTGCTGCTTCCGGCTGAACCATGACACTACTACTGAACCCAACCCAAAACAGCACCCTGAAGTGCTCTTCCTATCAGAAGCACAACCTGCCCAATCAGAGTTAGTGTATCCTGCCAATCTCACTCCATCTCCCTGCCTGTAGTCCAAACCATAATCCATCGTACCCTACAAGTACCGCAAAATGTGTTTTGCAGCCACCCAGTGAACCTTCCTAGGCTCACACATAAGCTGACTCATCGTGTTGACTGCAAAACAAATATCTGGTCTAGTGTTGACCAAATACATCAAAGAACCAATCAGCTGTCTGTACAATGTGGGATCCACCAACTCGGAATCCGAAGCATGAAGCTTCTTCCAGTTGGTAATCATCGGTGTCGACATGGGTCTACAATCCTCCATGTGGAATCTATTAAGGATATCCACAATATACTTCCCCTGCCCCAAGAAGAAATGCCCCTCCTCCTGCCACACCTCCAAACCCAAAAAGTAATGCATCAAGCCAATGTCCTTCTCTCAAACTCCGTCGCAAGATCTCTCTTGCAGTGCTCTATGAGTCTCTCTGCACCTGTAATGACCAAGTCATCCACATACAGCACCAGAATGAGAGGATCCTCACCTATCACAATAAAGTAAAGGTTCGATTCTGCCTCACTCTTTGTGAAACCCATCCCCTGCAAATAAGTATCTATCCTGGAGTACCAAGCTCTGGGAGCTTGCTTCAGGCCATAAAGGGCCTTCTTCAGTCTGCATACATGGGACTCCTTCCCATGCACCTCAAACCCCTGTGGCTGCTCAATGTACACCTCCTCTTGTATGAAGCCATTGAGAAATGCGGTCTTCACATCCATCTGGTGGATTTTCCAACCCATCTCTGCTGCTATCGATATAATGGAGCGAATCGAAGTATATCGAGCCACGGGAGCGAAGGTCTCCTCATAATCAAATCCCTCTACCTAGGAGAACCCTCTAGCCACAAACCTCGCTTTGAATTTCTCAATGCTGCCATCTGCAGCATGCTTTACCTTGTAAAGCCATCTGAAAGTAACCACGGACTTGCCCTCAAGCCTCGACACCACCTCCCAAACATCACTCTTCACGATAGAAGAATACTCCTCCTGCTGGCCTCTCTCAAAACCTGCTGGCTAGCTGCCTCCTCATAGCTAGAAGGCTCAGAGTCAAGGATGCTGGTAACCATCGCCATATAGCTACAAAACCTCTCAGGTGGTCTACTCTCTCTGACCGGCCTCTTAGGCTCAACAACAGCTGTGGCATCTCTCAAGGTGTCCTGAAGCCACTTGGGCTTCCTCTTCCCTAAGCATACTTCTCCAATAGGAGAATGAAACTCCTCCTCATCATCACCATCAGGAGCCTGAACTCTTGACTACCTGTATGCTGTCCTCCTGCCTGCACCTGAACCTGTAGAAGCTGAGGTACCGTGTGAACTATCCATCAGTGGACTCCCTAGTGAACTGCTCTGCATGCTTCCCAGAGCACCACCCCTGTGGCTCGTCGAGCCACTGCTCACTAACGGACCTGGCATCGTCATAGATGTACCTCCGGATCCTCCTGATCCCTACCCACTGGATCCCTGCGACTGACTCAACTGCTGCTGAGGATCTGGCTGATCCAGATACTCTAACTCCCTGACCTCCTAAAGGCCTTGTCCTCCTCGAACTTCACATCCCGCCTGACAACAAATTTCCTCTGTGCAGGAATGTAAATCTGAAAGGCCTTTGAGGTCTCACTGTAGCCCACAAAGATACCCTTCTCTGCGGTGGGCTCTAGTTTGGTCCTCTTCTCCTTGGGTATATAGGAGTATGTAATGCATCCAGAGATATGAAGATGACCAATATCAGGCTTTTTCCCAGAGAAAGCCTCCTCCGGAGTCATGTGCCCCAAGGCACGATGCAGACTCCTGTTCTGTAAGTAAACAGCTGTGTTGCAGGCCTCTGCCCACAAAAACAATGCAACCCCTGATCATGTAACATGGCTTTGGCAGCCCCT
>APFE030206140.1:48973-64470 GCA_000404065.3 Pinus taeda | reverse complement strand
CCATGATACATATGTCCCATCCTGCGGTGCCAAATCTCACACAGCTCAGAACTGCTAGCTCTGTTGTCAGTACTACTGCTCAATGCCAAAAGGGGCTGGAATGCAAACTTGTACACCTTTGCATGGTGTACACCTATCACTCTAGCTGACTCAGCTGGAGCACCCCTGGGATACATCAACACCTGTCTTCCCCTGAACAGTACCTCATATCCTCTGTCCTCCAAAGCTGAGACAGATATGAGGTTCTTCCTCATCCTGGCACATAAAGAACATCTAACACCTTCAAGGGAGGTTTGGACTCCCTCTGAAATGTCAGTGTCCCCACACCGACTGCTCTAACAACTCTGTCATCACCGAGTACCACCTCAATATCAGTGCCACTCTCTGAAAACTCCGAGAAGTACTCACGGACTCCTGTCATATGACGTGAAGCCCCACTGTCCACATACCAGATACCCGAAGATGCTCCGCTAATCGAGGGAAAAGCATGCTCCCTCTGAACCTGTATGGCAGGTGATCCTGCACTAGAGGACTCACACATAGTGAACGCAAACTCCCGATCAAAACGACCTGCAAAGTCCTCAACCTCTGCTGAAGCTGCCAAACTCTGGTCCTTCCCCTTCTTCTTCTTCTTCTCCGAACACAACTGCATAGTGTCCCATCTTTCGACAATTCCAACATTTCACCTTGGAATAGTCCTTCTGTGTGTTTACCTGTTTACCTTTACCTTTGCCTTTGCCCCCACCACTGCTTGTGGAAGCCTGCTTCTTCCCTTTGCCTTTCTTGCCTCCTGCCATCAGTGCTACATCCTCATCCTGCTCAACTGGCTTGGCTGCCCCCAAGCTGACCTTTCCTGATCTCTGTCTGAATGCAATCATCCCAAAACCTCTCCCATGTGGGAAGGGTCTCACGTGCACAAACCCCATCAGCAAAGTTCATCCATGAACGGGGAAGGCCATTCACTGCAATCCGCACCAACTCAGTGGGTTGAATGGCCTCTCCAATTGCTGCCAACTCATCTCTCACATTAGTAATCTTTGTGAGATATGCAGCTGCACTATCATTACCCATCTTAATGTTCTTCAGCTTCTCGTTCAGGACCATTTTCTGGTTCTCATTGGTACTCTGATAGAGATTGGACAATGTTGTCCACATCTCATGGGCATTGCTCTTTCCTCTCACATGAGGAATGCAATGGTTTTTGATTCCGTCTAGAATCAATCTCTTACCCTTGTTCTTTTTATTATAAGCAGCCAACTAAGTAGTATCAGTAGACACAACAATAGGGTTCTATGTGGTACGCACCATGATATCCCAGACTTCTGCCTCCTCAAAGATACTATGCATTCTCTCATTCCAAACATTGTAATTTGTATGCCCATCCAACCTATCCTCCACCCTCAATCCCAATGACATCCTGCTGTCCTAAAACTGAAAAATAGCACTGTTGTAGTAAAGATAAAATTGTTGTTTGTGAAAAATCAACTTGCTGGAATTTTGAGTGAAAAATCAGCAGCTATAATTTTTCTACTTTGTTGTCCCAAACTGCACTTTAGCACTCAAACTCTGATACCATGTAGAAATTTCTGTTTTCCCACCTCGGTTTTCAGTTTCTCCTTATTTCTCCCATATAGTTAAATGCCCTTTCCCCATAACCATACATTTAACAACTGGAAAAAGTTAAATAAATAAATAAAATAAATTAATTAAATAAAAAAAAAAAAAAAAAAAAAAAATATTGAAAACACAACTTCTAGAAATTTTACAGAACACTGGAAATTGCAGAAATAAAAATCAGCAGTAACAAACAGCCATTAAAACACATTTAAACACAGAGATTTTTGGTCAATGTGACCCTGGAAAAGGCCCCTACAACTCTTGGGGGAAAACCAGTTTGAGAGCTTTTCTTTATTTCTAAAAAATGCCTTTTATAGTGAGAAAATTTTCAGCAAAAATTTCAGCAAAACAAAGTTTTTCAGCAAACAACTTATCTCCTTTTTCAGCTTCACAGTCAAACTGAACTGTTGTACGGATGTACGGACCGTACGGACGGCCGTTTGGACAGACATCGGTTTTCGTGCAAAAAATCGCCTCCTTGAAATTCGTGCCCAAAAATCAGTTTTTTACTGTTTGCTCAGCAAAAATCTGCCTTTTACTGCTTGTTCTTTCAGCTGTACGGATTTGCTGAAGCGCTGCCTTGGAATATGTGCCAAGATGCCGCCTCCTTCTCCTTCCTGTCCAGAAATCTCCCTTGCTCTCTTGCTCTCCTTCTCCCAATCTGCTCATGAAAGAATGAATGATCTTTTCCTCCTTTTCCTCCCTTAATCCAACCCTAAGTGACTTTTGGGTGATCCCTAAATCCAATGGCTGAAATAGATTCAGATCTATGGCTGAGATTAAATGCTCATTTAAATCTCACTTTCTATTTTTTAATTCACCCCACTTTAATAAAGACCCACTTAGTCATTTATTTCCAAAGTCACTTTTCCTTTCTAATTTTACATTGACTTTATTAAAGTCACTTTAAAATTAGACTTTAGTAACTTTATCACTTAAAGTCACTTTTAAATTAGATTTGACTTTATAAAAATTATAAAGTCACTTTAGGAGAAAAATTAAATTCTTTTGGACACTTTTCCCTAGGCCAAAGATCAAAGCCTAAGGGAACCACCTGTCCTCCGGTACCAGATTTCAACATGGACTGCAGATTGATCTTCTTTTTGGGCAGCCTTATAAGGCACATCATTCTGGTCAAACAGCTTTTCTAAAGGAACTAGACCTTTCCGTATCTGATTGCTGGGCAGCTGGACAATGCTATCTTTGCGTATTTTGTTTCTAAGCCGAGGTTGGGGACTTTCCTCCAAGGCTTCATTCTCTTGGTCAATTTTCATTTCGAAGAATTCATCAATGACCTGAAAAAACTTATTTACCTCATCATCATCCTCAAAAACTTTCCAATGCTAGACATTATCAAGCAAGGATGGTCTATATCTCATCTGAACTTCATAAACCAGTCTGGGAGGCATGGGAGGAATAAACATGCTAGCGGACGCGGCAAGGGAATCAGCAAGCTGATTCTTTACTCTAGGGATATATCAAATACAAAAATTATCAAAAGAATCTTTGAGTCTCCATACCTCGTCTCTATATGCTTTCAACCTTGGGTGCTTAACTTGAAATGTTTTGTTCACTTGCTGAATGATAAGATCAACATCTCCAAACACATTTATGCTTTTGATTCCTCTGTCTTTAGCTGCACCAAGGCCCAATATTAGAGCCTCATATTCGGCTATATTATTGGTAACTTGAAAGGTCAGCTTAAAAGACAGATGTGTGCTTTCCTGTTTTGGAGATAGCAGCACCACTCCTGCTCCTGCAGTTTCCCTTGAACATGCTCCATGAAAGAACATCTCCCAAACCTGGCTCTCCCATGGCCTGGACCATTGGTTTCTTGAACTGCATTGAGGCCTTCTGAGATTCTTCAATTTGGAGAATGCATGCCCCAAAGTCAGTGTCCACAGCATAGATAGGATGATTAGAAGGATTCTTCTCATCACTGATAATGTATGCTAGTTGTGCCTCTCTATATAATCTCCTGCTTTCTCCTCCAAAGACTGGGATAGTGGCATGAGATAAGTCATTTTGTAATGTCCTACCTAGTCTCTTAATCCACCCTCTGGACAGCAGCATGTCAAATTTAGGAGGGACATCTATTACCACAATGTCCATCATCATGCTCTTCATGGGCAGTTGAGTTAAGGTAATGGCCAGGTCATTAATTAATCCCATACATTTCACCTTTCTTGAATCAAATGAGAATAAATCATGATAAGGTCTAGTAATATCAAGGACTAACTCTTCCATGACAGCTTTGGGCATCAGATTGTGGCTGGCCTTTGTGTCCAATAGGCAATTGTGGAGGATTTTGTCATGAATGGTCAAGGAAACATAAAATGATGGAGAATTATCATCCGCAGGTTCAGTCATTAGGCCAAGCACAACTTCAGGTTTGTCATCCTGCAAATTGATATAATCAGTGGAGGTTTGTGTGGCTTTCAGCTCAAGAGCACCAAGGATAGGCTTTCTAAATACTTCACTCTTTGCAAGTTCTATCAGGGGCACAAATATTTTTAACTTCTAGACTTTTTATTCAAAGCTAAAAAGGAAGGGGACTTGTCAGGAACTCTTACCTCTTGAGCAGGTGCTTTGGGGATGGCTGGGTCAGCTGCTGGCCTATTCTGTTTAATGTTTTGATGCTCTGTGGGAACAACAACTCTCTAGACAGGATTCTCCCTGACATTGCTTCGTCTTGACCTCAGATTATATCTTTGATGCTCGTCAGTCTGCAGAACAGCCTCTCTGTCCCACTCTTGACTAGTTTGGTCCTGGAGTAATGATTCTTCATAGGCAGCCATTGTCAAAAAGGCAGCACTACCCTTATCTTCCATGCAATGAATTTCATACTCTTCTCCAAACTACTCTTCCATCACTACGTTTTGGAAAGGAGCCTTAACCTTTTGTTCTTCGCCAGCTTCTTTACCTCTCTGAATGATCTGCAGTTGTTCATTTGCTCTTCTGAATGGATTTGGGTTTCTTAGAGCAAATGTGTTTGGAAGCCTTGCCTTTCCAGAGCTCTGCTCAACCTTTAGCTTGGATATTTCAGCAGCCAATGACTCTATCATTTTAGTCATTTTGTCTAATTTAGGTTCTGAAGATGAAGCAGAGGAAGAAGCCTCACCTCTCTGCCTCCTTCTATCAACATGACTTTTGAGTTTTTCTGCAGCCATGATATTAGATTCCACCTCTAATGCTGCATCTTGCATCTCGGCCAGAGTGGCACATCTTCTTTCTCTCAACAGTAAGCAAAAATCAGAGTCAAATGCATTAGCATAAGTGAGTTTGGTAGAGGTGGGGGCAGGCTTTACTTTAGCTGGTATCTTACTATATATACGATTGAATCTTCTATTGAAATCAAACAATGATTCCCCATTTTCCCTCTTGAGGTTTCCAAACTCAGTATGGTAATATAGCAGGTCCTTTTTATCTCCCCAATGCTTCAAAAATACGTCATCTAATGCTTCAATGTTTGCTATAGACCTAGGGGCCAGTTCTCTGAACCACTTTCTAGCATCTCCATCAGGGCTTTGGACAAATACTCTCATCCACACATCATCCTCACTGATATCTAGGTTATCAGCATAACTATAAAAAGACTTAAGGTGTTCTTCAGCTATCACTCCCTTTGTACCAGTGAACTTGGGCATGTATTTCTGATAATCTCTTGCAGGCATGGCATTCAAAGGGACAGGCAAGACCAAGGGTCCATTTCTAGCAGCTATGATTCTTTCCATCTTCGTGGGTGCTTGTTGGCTTGCCATGACTGGGATAGATGGAAGGATACTGGCAGATTGAATGGTAGGAAGCAATGAAATAGATGACAGGGACAAAGGAATATGATGGACTATATGGGAGACTTTCTTTGGACTGAGACCCAAAGGGGAACTAAATGGACAAGGAGCTTTATGAATCTCTGAGGGTGTTTCTTCACTAATAATGCTAGGCTCTATATCTTCGAACTGTACATGCTCAGTTACAAGCCTCTCTTGCAGAGATACATGAGATTGTTTGGACTTACCTGATCCTGATGCTCCTTTCTGTGATGTTTTTCTTTGCTTAACAATCTTCTCAGGGTCAAGCACTGGGTCAGCTGGTGATTTCTGAGGATTTCTTCGAGTATGCCTCACAAACTGAGCCAGAACTGTAATGTGGAGTCACCACTAGGTTGGTCCTCCAGTAGAGTCGCCTTATATATGATTACAACCAAAAATGTGTCCAAACTTTGTCTATCATCAAAGCTGGAGTTGTGTCGTTCTCCCAGGGAAGCTGAGTTTCAATCTCTTCTCCTCGGCAACGGCGCCAATTATGTTATGATTCCAAGAAACTCTCCTAGGTTGTAGCTCGGAGATGCCTGGTAAAATATAAATTCAACTTACTGTTGCAAATGGATTAATGGAAGGAATGATGCTTGTCCAAGCCAAATAACCACTTCTACGTTGCTTGACTCCTGACATGCGTGAACACGCCCAGACTACAAGGCTTTAGACCACCAACTACTCACAGTTCAAGATTGGGTGAATATGGAGAATACTGACCACACCAACAGATGCACAAGACCATGTGATGGTCGGCTGCAACCAGTAAAGAACTCTGCAAATCTAATCTACTAATGCACAGATAGGATGACAGCTCTCTGGCACCACATGAAGAGAAACCTGAATAACTTATTCAATGATACATGCAAGATTTTAACACAGAGGTAGGATGACAGCTACTCTAATGCTAAACATCAAGAATTCAGGAATACAGCATATCAGGCACAGCTTGGAAAAGAAGATAAATGGAAAGTGAGCAATTAACAGCAAAAGAAGCTTGTATTAGCTGAAAATGAAGACGAGACACTGCAAGTATCAAAGTAGTTATAGTCTCCAGAAGTTGAACCTTACATCAAAACATCAATCATCAACCCTGATTACATCTTGCTTGTGGGTATATATAGAGTTTCATTACAAAGGCACTTGGCCATTCTAGGTATGGAGAGGTCATAATTGACCACCAACCGCATTTAACTGCCTGCTGGAGTATCTGAGTGCGTTTACTTGTCTTAGTGGGTGAATCTAATCTTCTCGGGTGCTCTGTTGTCCTCTCAGGTAATTGGAGTGTTCGTATCCAGGAGGTTCCATAACTGCTAAATGTCACTGCGTGCTCATGCTCTGTCCTTTTCCTCTTCAGCCATACTGTCTGTTGAATGTGGTTGTTGGGGAGCGACTGCGACTGGTACTGGCAGGTCGGTCACCTTCGTCCTTCGAGTATACGGAAATGGTTGGGGGCATGGACTGCATGGCGAATGTACGAGCTGGATGGAAGAGCGAGATTGGCCATTGGATCGGGAGGATAGACGGCAGAGATGAGTCAACGGGGATATCGGAAGAGGTGGGAGCAGGATGATCGTGAGCCGTTGGATCTCAGGCAGGCAGATCCAACGGTAATCGAGCGATGAAGGCGCGCGGTGGTTATCGAGCGGCAACAGAGGATTAAGTGGTAAGCTGTTTTGATCACACCGCTTTAGGGCATAGGGTGGTAAAAGGATGGATGCGCACAATCCCATTCAGCGCATGACGCGTGGCGGCGAAGGAGAGAGTCACGTCCCGTCACTTTGTGGGCACGGGGAGAGTGAATGCCGTCGGATCTTCGACGGAGACGATCAGGCGGTGGGGAAACGATCGCGTAAGTCACTGCGATGGGAGCCGTTAGATCAGGAGGCAGAGAACGACAGCGGAGGTTACGGGTGAAGAGTTTGTGAAGGCGCGCAGTCGTATGGGCGTGATTTTATGGGGGTGTGGGTTTTAGCGTTCGGGGCTTAAGAGCAAGGGATTTTTATATGGTTTTTAATAGAAAAGCACGAGAAATGGAGATGAAAGGAGGATGAGTGAGGTAAAGGAGAACGTGAGAATGACCAGTGTAGGCCTCCTTTGAGCATAACCAAGGACCGAGCTTATTTCTAATCCTCAAATATCAAAAATATGTAGCAGAGATAACAGCCCCAGTTCCCCACAGTTGAAGCACTTTATCTTGGAGAGGTCATTTTTCTTCCTCTTCTCCTGCTTCCCCGCAGATGCCAGAGTTGCATTCTCTTCCTCCTCTATCTTCAGCCGGGCCCCTTTGCTGTTGCTTCCCATCTTGGTCAGCCGTCTGATCTCTTCTTGGCAAAGAGCCACCCACAATTCTTCCCAATCTGGAAGATTCACTCTACCCAGAATACTCTGGACAAATGTCTCCCACTCCTCGGAGACTGCATTTACAGCGGTCCTCACCATCAACTCCTGATCTGGCATGACCCCTATGGAAGTTAGTTGGTCCCAGATCTCCTCCAACCTGCCGAGGAAGTGATCTATCTACTCCCCCTTCTACATCTCGTATGACCGCAGCTGATTCTCCAGTAACATCTTCCTCTACACGAAAGTGTGCTGATACAATGTCTTCAAGGTGTCCCACATTTCCTTTGTCGTCTCCTTTTCGACAATAAGATGGACCACATGATCCTTGACCCCATCAAGGATTATGCATTTCGCCTTGGCCATCGCATCCTCATACCTTTCATTTTCAGCTGGGCCAACTGGATAGCCACAATTCTCAAGGCGAAGGCCTTGGTGCGATGTCTATCTAGAACAGACAGTATCCTGGCCTTCCAGATGACAAAGTTGGATGCTCCGTCTAGCCTGTCCTAATCACTCAATCCATTCATGGTCATCTATCTGCTCTTCTTTTTGACTCCTCTGAGTCTCTACTTCCCTCCTCGAAGTTTTCTTTTCGACTCCCTCTGATTCGCTACTTCCCTCTTGGAAGTTCTCTGTTAAACTCCCTTTAAGCCTCGATTTCCCTCCTAGAAATCTGCCTGCCAACCGTCGAATCACACCTCTCTGATCTCCTATGCGCCTGCAACACTGATCTGGATTTCTTGGCTAGAAACCCGCCTAGGTAGCAACTCCCTCTACTTTGGTTTTGCCCCGTTAGGTACTGTTGTGTCTCGACAGCAACAACATCCCACCAGTGTCACTCCCCGCAATTTTCCCACGGCTTCCTATGCCCCAACAGCTAAAGAACTGAGCCTCTAAGCTTTGTGCAATCCCAACACTGGCTAAATTGCTCCCTTGGCCAACTGCGTCAACCCTCCTGGTCTCTACGTGGCTCTTCGTGAACCTCTTCGGCCTTCCTCAACCTCTGCGTTGGCCTTTCTCTAGCTCGAATTGATGATGCAAGCCCTCTGCGTCAACTTTTCTCTACTGCTTTCTGCTAGGAACATCTTCTGTCACTCGGGATAGTTGTTTCTGCTGCAGATTCTTTGATTTGGCTGGTACCTTCAGCTCTCCTGTGATTTGCAACCCTTTGTTACCATGTTGAAATTTCTAAGTATTACCCGTTAAAAATTTTATTTGTATTCTCTGGTTTATTTCGCCTACTTGTTTAATTAATAACAAGTTATTTAACCATATAAACACTGAAATAAACACAATACAGTCTCAACCATCTACAGATCACCAGCTGAAAAAAATAGACAAACACACAAGCGACACTGTTATTTTTGGACAATCTTCCCCGGAAAAACCCAACTTGGGAAAACCAGTGCAGCAATTTTGAGGGTTATATTATTATGCAGTCTTTCTGAGTACAACTGGGTGCCAAATTGGCTCACCCAACAGATAAAATAATCCAGCAGTGATACATCTCTATTCGGAAGCAGATATTCGTAAAGTCTACCCCACGAAACCCTCTCCAACACAATCTGAAGCTCAACATCAGCCCTCCTGGCCTCTGCGTCAACCTCAAATCCTTTGCGTCATCCTTCTGAGGCTCTGTGCAACCTCTTTGACCCTCTACGTCACTCTTGCAACCTTTGCATGGATGACGCAGGTCCTTTTGGCCTCTGCATTGTCCTTGCTAGCCTCTGTGTGGCTTCCTTTCGCTTAGCATCTGCCTCTTTATCTCTGCGCTGGACTTCTGGCACTATCTCTGCGTCTCTTCCTCGTACTCACTGCCCCTCGCTGCAACTCTGATCACTGATTCGGTTTCTCTTAGCAAACCCAACTCTAGAAAATCAAATGATTGATCACTCTGGTGTGTTCTCCAACTGACCCTCAAGCCTCCTCTTTTACTTTTCCTGTTGGTCCTTCAACAGTAGAGATTACATTTCTAATCAATGGCTAAGATTAGATTTGGCTTGATCCATGTCCTTTAGAACCTTCTAACCTCGTTTTATATTAATACCCATTAATATTTTATTTTTCCTAAGTTTAGTCATAGGAACTCCATTAAAAATATTAATTATTTTAATATGTCCTTAACCGGGTAGAATCTGCCCCAACCATTTCTGGGTCTTGGATATCTCATGTGCTTTAGCCTCTCCACCAATTTTCATGGCTAGACCACATCCAATGCTACCCCAAATCAACAATAGACTGAGACCAGGGACTAATCAGCGCAAAGCAAGGTTGACTGCAATACAAATGGCACAGTCCAGAAGTCAGCAGCAACGCAGAAGATTTAGAGGATCAGTGACTAGTAGTAATCAAATTCCAACATTCATGTTCTTATGTTTAACACAGTTAAGTTCAGTAATTTTGGATGTTTTTCAGTTGCTTCTCTTAGCAACCAAGTTACAGTACGAATGCAATGTTAGCAGTGGCAGTGCCAGCAGCATAGCAGATGCAACATAGCAGCACAGCAGATGCAACATTTGAGAGGGAGTTGTAGTGCAGATGCAGCAGTGGTAGTGGCAGTGACAATGTCATGGGCAACAGTACAGTAACAACAGCAGCACATGAGGTGCTTCAGAAACAGAGCAACATGCAGTTGGACATTGTTGTTATAGCACCTTCCTTGCTAAGAGGGAGTGTTAGCTTTTGGTAGCATCATATGTGATCTAGCCATGAAAATTGCTAGAGAGGCTAAGGCACATGAGTTCTAAAAAACCCAGAACCTGTTTAGTGAAATTCCACCCGTATTGTATTTTATTAAAATAATTAATATTTTTAATGGGGTTCCTAAGTCTAAACTTAGGAAAATTAAAATATTAATGGGTATTAATCAAAATATGGGTGAGAATGATCTATAAGGCGGATCACATCAAGTTTTAATCTTAGGCATTGATTAGAGACTTAATCTTGGTCGTTGAAGTCTCAATGAGAAAAGTATAAGAAGGAGGCTTGGGGTTTCATTTAGAAACACGCAAGGAGAAAACAAATTGATCTGGAGTTCAATTTTTGGGGCTAGGAAGCTGAGAATTCGAACTGAGTGATCAGTTGCAGCAAAGGGGCAGGGATAGATCGGGAGTACTGACAAAGAGGCAAAGAGAAGCTAGTGGAGGCAACGCAGTAGCCAGAAGGATTGACGCTAGTCCCACTCAAGCCTGACGTAGAGCTAGAAGGGCCAGCGTAGAAGTTGAAGCTGCCCTCACACAAAAAGCCGGAACTGTCGGAACAACCGGGAAGGTTGACACAGAAGGCAAAAGAGACAGTGCAGAGTCTGTAAGGCTGACATAGGGCCAACGCAAAGATAGTCAGGATTAGCCAATTTTGCTACCAGATCCGTCGGAATCTGTGGGGTGAAGTGAGGTAAAACTCACTCAGTTTTTCTGCCATTGTATTTTCTTTGTCACTGGACTGCTAGGAGGGCATCTGGCATTTGTATTTAGAATTTCTGCTTAATAATAGAAAACCCTCAGAGCTATTGCATTGGTTTTCCCGCATTGGGCTTTTCCGGGGACTATTTTGTCCAAAAATAATTGTGTCCTATGTATCTTGTTCTTTGCTCAATTTTTTGTTTCATGTAATCAAATATTAAAGTAGTGTAGGCTGCAGAAGTATTTTTCTTCAGTATTCAGAGAATAACTTGATAATGTATATTAAAATCAAGTAGGAGAAGTAAATTCAGTTTTTGTTGCAATAGGGGTTCCTTGAGTGCAGGAATTTTCACATTAGCTACAAAAAACTTGTGGAAAATGATGGAAAATGTCGCGTTGTGAGGGAAATTAATGTATGTAAAGTATACTACCCGATGGTCTATGAAGGATTGGGTGGGAAATGTGGTTAAGGCTTTTGGAGGTACCTCGATCATAGTGAAAGCATTTCCCTTCTTACGAAGGAGACTGGCATGGAAGGCAGATAGAGGAAACAAAGTGAAAATAAGAAAACATTCATAGATAGTATGCATAGAAACTTCAAACTCACTGAACTTCTAAACCGAGCTTTATATAACCAACATATAATGCATCCAAAAACTACTTCCATATGGAGTTCAAAGTGGAAATCGGTTGTCTAGATAAATCTTCTAGGAGTAATGGCAAGGGAATGGAAATAGTGCATATTTAACATAAAGCACAATGCTATAAGGATAAAAGATGATGAGGATAAAATTATATGGTCTAGGTAACTACACAACAAAATTGAGTTATAAGGCTAGGACAGAAAAGAAGTGGAAGAAAAACAGTGGTGTTGAAAGGTAATCTAAAAACTAAATTGTCCTTTAAAAGTTGGAATATTTCTTTGGTTAGCTTTATCCAATAAAATTCTAACATGGGATAACTACAAAAAGACAACATGGCTTGATCTAGGTCAATGCATCTCATGTAAATCAAATGATGAATCAATGGATCATCTATTTGTACATTGCTCATTCACTAAATAATTATATGGAGGGAAGCACTTAAAATGATCAATGGAAAAGGCTCTTGGGCCAGAGGAAACATAGAAAAAGGTTTTAAAGGGTGGTTCAATGATATATCAGTGTTAAAGCACAGGGCTTTACCTTGTACCATAACCTAGGGTCTATGACTAGCAAGCAATGGAATTACATTTTAGGGAAAGGAAATTATGTCAATTCAATTTAGTCATCATATTAGGTATGCTTATGGAAAAATAAAGAAGCCCATCACTTCCAGAAAGTCTTAAGAGTAATAAAGAATCCAGAAATGGGTTTTATGAAAGCTTGGGGTTACTTTGATGAGTATGCCAAAGTTCGTCTAAGATGTGTGGTCCAAACGACATGTTATTACTAGCAGAAAGGAAAGATGAGGTCAAGGTACAAACAAGATGAGGTGAATGGTTTGTGGTTGTTAAAACTATTTGTGGAAAGAGGAGTAATCAAAGTTGAAGTATTCACTACATTTGAAGCTTGAGTTTTGAACTTGGCCTAATTAACATTTGTCGCATTTTTATAGATATTCGAAACAGACTTCCATGGTTATTCACGGCATCAATAGAGTAGTTTGCCACCAGGTCCAAGTGTTAGTGGATGAGGGCAATTGGGTGAGTTTAGAAATCCGATGGGAGTGCAGGGAGTTTCCCATCATTTGCACATGAGCGACACTAGTAAAATTTCAGGGGTGCTTGGTGAAGAATTTTCTTGGCTTGAGAGTTGAGCATAGTCCTATTTGAAGGATCATGTTGTACTTTTGTTGGTTGTTTTGTTGATGATCACATGTTTTATCATTGATTCCTGGGTGACGCTTTTATAATGCTTAAAAAGAAATATTGCATATTTGTAATATTCCTAGTGGAAATATACAATGTTAAGCAAAGCAAACATAGCAGAAATACATACAAAAATTTATGACACATTTAACAACTGGAAATCTCCATGAACTGCGTTGATCTGAGCCATTTTATTAATAAATAAGAGGGCACAATGTGGTGCTGGAAAGAGTGTGCCTGGGCTTGCTCAAGGCAAGCTAGCTAAGCCCAAATGAAAAATAAGAAATCCCTCTCAAATCTGTTGTTGGTCTCTCTTGGCTCTACGTTGAACTACCTACAAAATATGTTGTTGGCTGCAAATAACTGTTTCTAGGGCCTCCTTGAATGCTCAGAAAATTCTGGGAAATTAACCCCAGGCTCTCCACCAATAACCCACAAAAACCCACGAAGGAATTGGCCAAATGTTGATCTTGGAATTTCGGCCCAATTTTCCCCTTGCTCCTCTAGTTGTTGGCTAAGTTGGGGCCCCTGTTTGACCCCTCAAATCTGCCCAGAAAATTTTGCCAAATTAATCTTGGCCTCTCCTCAATAAACCCAGAAAAACACAGAAAGGGTTTGTCCTAGTTTTGGCTCTCCAAAATTGACCCCCAAATGCTTGGACCTCCTCCATAAGCAAAAGATGTAACCTGTAGCAAATGTTGTGTTTTCTACTCCACCAAAATGTAAGAAAATTCCCCATAACACTTGCCCGGGCTCCACCTCAAGTTTCAGCCCCTAACTTCCTTCACTCCTCAACCTCCAATCGTGCCTCCTCCAAGAACTGCGCAGTCCCTGTGCTATTGCTGCCAATCCTCTCCACAAACTCACACTCCCTACTGTTGATACGAACTATTATAGGTAGGACTCCCTCCTTGGACTGGAACTCATAGTCCACCGAAGCAAGGGTTGAGATCTCTGCTCGAAGACACTTGTGTGCTAAACAACACTATAGACTTGGCTTCAGCTCAAGCGTGCTATGTCAAAGACACGATTTCTGAATAGATGATTGAATGACCAAAATGAGTGCCACTTGCTCTATTTATCAAGAGCCTCCAAGATGCCCATCTGGGCCCAACTCAAATTTCCCCCACCAACTTCACTCCAATGAGAGTGTGTTGCCCATGTAGGCCGCAATTTTCTATGAGTGGCCCCCACGTACCACTAGTGGCTCAATTTTCTCCTCCGTCCTCTAATGTTTGGGCTCACATTTGATCAAAAATACATGTGGGGCCTCTGAACCTAAGTGCTAATGTGAATTAATTCAAAACTAGCCAAAACTTTATATTTTCCTTAGCAATGTCGCTAAATGGAAATATCACAGTCCTCCCTGCCAAAAATTGCTTGTCCTCAAGTAATGCCTGAAAAAACATCCTCTCTAACTATTGCTCCCCACTGTCACTGCAAAATGTGCCAGGGTCCCAAATGTGCCATTGAATTGTCCCTGACCTCTTCACTGTCCTGACATGAAAGAATCCTTCAATACCAAGATCCCAAGCTATCCTATCCAAAGTGAAGCTCCCCTCACTCCACTCACTATCTTGCCTGGTGAAGTACCATAAGTCCCCTGCTCCATCAGTTACTCGCTAAAGCCCAATGGAAGATCTGCATGATCTCCACCTGTAGTAGCCAGTTCATTCCTAAAGGTTATTGAGTTGTGAAGAGTTATGATGCCCCGGTTCCCTACTAGTCCCCAAGTGGTGCCACCATGCTGACGCTACGCTACTCTCACTATGACATATTCCCCATCATGCGCAGACTCATAGTTGCAGGAATCGCCCCCCCCCCCGGATCCTAAGCCGGAATCGCGACCGGTACGGAATCGTTCGGAATCTCCAGGCGAAGCGCGATTCCGAATTTTAGGTGGCGCGATTCCTATTTTTAAAAACGATTCCTGCCATTTAGGTTGCGTTGCCCCCGAAATCGCGCTTCGGAAGGCGATTCGGGCAAGAGGTTGCGCCACGCAACCTGCCCGGAAGCGCGCACCACCCGCACGCCACCCGGGCGCAACCCGCACGCAACCCGGGCGCAACCCGTGGGGCAACAAAATAAACATAATTTTTTTTTAATTTCTTTTAAAATTTAACTTAACTAAGCATGAGGGGGTGGGTTAGGGTGACTTTAGGGTGACTTTAGGGTGACTTTAGAAAAGAATAAAGCCCCCATTCTCTTCTCATTTTCTCACTTTGAGTTTATGAGAGTTGGAGAAGAGAAGAGAGGAGAGGAGAAGAGAAGAGAGGAAAGGAGAGGAGAAGAGAGGAGAGCTTGGAAGAGTGAAGAAGGAGGAGCTAGGAGAAGGAGGAGGAGCTTGGAGCAAGAGCTTGGAGGACTTCATCTACAAGAGCTAAAGAGGTAAGTTCAAAGCCCAAACTCCCTTGCTTTTTTGAAAAAAAAATTGTATTTTTCTCCTCCCTCTCCTACTCTTTCCCATTGTTT
>APFE030206140.1:10839-27901 GCA_000404065.3 Pinus taeda | reverse complement strand
CTCTAAGGGTTTTAACCACGTCAAAATACTGGTGTATTGATCTGTGATCTGTTTGTGAGCGGTGTCCTTTTGGTGTTCTGTCTGAGGAACTTACCCTGTAAATTCCTACATGGTATCAGAGCCAAGTTGAACTTAACTATTTCCTATGTATCAAAATATCCTAACATTATGTATGTTATTTTATTTCATGTAGCCCTAACAATAAATGACGATTAAAATTAAGCTTAATCCAGTCAACCTGCTGCCTTTGAATTATTCTTTTATACAAGGGTGTATTTTCCAAGGCATTCCTTAGCCTTTCTAGAGAGTTGTACTTTGGTTTTTAAGCTATATGGTAGGGAGTGCGACCTCGTCTGACAATATTACAAACTCTCAGTTCCTAGAAATGTGAAAATGTCCTCAAAGTGTAGGATGGTTTGTTATTGTTTTTATTTATATATTGGTGCCAATTTAGGGTCTCCGAAAATAAGTATATGGTTGTTGATGATAAGGTGAGGGTATCCCAATTCTTCTCTAATCCATAGGGGTTCATTTTTTTCCCTAGACATGAACCATTTTTTCTCTTCAGTACTTGCTTCCTCATGAGTTAGCTAAGAGGAAAATTCCATTAATTGTACATCTTCCATTCTAGAGTTGGGATCCAAAAAGTTCATATCAATCAACATAATACTATGCATGTATAATTCTACCATTCTAGCTCTGCTCTCCATACATAATGCTTGGTTGGCCATAATAAGTGAGTCATCTAAACCCTAGATTTATTTGGAACATGCTAATGGTTGTTGTGGCCATGATTAAGCAATCAAAAATCCTAATGGGTTGGTTGAATCCATGATAGTAATGGACAGAGAGACGTGTATACAAGAAAATGGCAAGAAGGGATTTCTCTTAAACCTTGAATATACTTGCACGCATACTTATATATTGCATACATGATGATGATGATGGATACTTGTATCTTGGATACATGATTATGATCATGAATACTTGTATAGTTCATACATGATCATGTTGATCAATATATATGTATATACCTATGAAAATGCCATTATGTCTGACAGGGCCATCAAATATCATTCGAATGAAATGATGACTCCTCAAAAACAAAATTGATGATATGGATGACACGAAAATATTCCTACTATGATGATGAATTTATTGGGTAGGAAGGAAATTATGATATTATAATTATGTGAACATAACTCTTAAAATGTGCCCATCAAGGTCAAGAACATGAGAAAAACAAATGAGACAATATGGCCTAGTTCACATGCATGGAGACAAGGCGGTCTTCAGATTGTTTGTGATATTGTGCGATGTGATATGCCATGTGTATATGTGTATATGTTTTACATGTGCATGTGTTGTGCATGGGAATAGGGTAAATAGGTGTTGTGTTATATGTGTGTTGTTTTGTACCATATGTATAAGTGAATGTTGTGCGATGTGTCCAAGATAGGCAGGTCAGGGATTATTTGGACCTGTGTGTTGTGTATGTGTAAAGTATTTATGTGTGGGCCAATGTTGGCCTGTGTTTGGGATAGGTAGATATGGGATTGTCTATTCCTATTTAGGTGGGAAGGAACCTATGAATGGAAATGAGTACACCTCTTACTACTAGGATACTACCTGGATGGCATGCTCATATTTTCTGAGAAACTTTAGAAAATCAGTGGAGCGATTAAATGCATTTAGAGAGCCAACTTGTAATGTGTGGAGAATTTTTAAGTTTCTTCCCTTTCTATTGATCGCCATTGACTGCCACTAGAAACCTACAAAAATATTAGAACATAATAGTGTAAGGGTTCCATTTGCTTTATTTTTTGACTTTTCCTCCTTTTTCTTTTTTCATTTCTTTTTTTAGCCCTGCAAGCTACCTCAAAGGAGGTTTTCAACTCATAGGTCTTCCCTTGGTCCCTCAAGGGAGGTTTTCACTTGGGGATATTTTATTTTTTCGATTTGTTTTGTTTTTTTTAGACTCTTGGATTTCCTCATGGAAGTTTTCAATCGAAGAGCTCATCTCAAGTGCCTCATGGATGTTTTCAACCATGTTTTTTAGTCCCCTTTTCTTGTTTTTTGTTTTTTCTCTCTTGTTTTTCTCTCCCGATTAGAGGATGGATGGATTGGGAGATTTTAGTCTCCCAATGATATTTGGATATCTTCTTATTGAATTGGTAAACTCCTCTTTTGACAGAGGTATCTTGTAAAGCTTCAATTAGAAACCATTAACTAATGGTTGAAAATTTTCTTCATTGATTATTATAATTTGGACAAAGCCATTTTCATAAAACTTCTCCACCAGGTAGGGACCTCTCCATCTTGTTATCATATTTCCTTGAAGTCCTTGAACTTTTAGTCATACAAAAGGGACCAATCACCCTCTTAGAAGGTTCTTTCCCTAATGTTATTGTCATGCCAAATATTCCTCTCCAATTAGACCACCTCAATACGCATGAGAGCCTGCAACCTAAGCTCATCAAGAGCATTGAGTTGTGGAAACCTCTCCTGTTGAGATTTGGTGATGTATAAGTCCAATTGTGTTGTGATTGTTAACGTGTTGTACCCAAATTCAATTGACAATAGTTCCTTTTTTACATAAACCAACTCAAATAGATTGCTCCCAATGGTGTTTTTCCATGTGGTGTTATAGGCCCAAGTGGCTTCCCTTATTAAAATATGGTTGTGCCCTATTGTCCCCATAATGTTATTACTATGCGCAAAAGAATCTCTATTGTTATTTTTGTGCCTTTATATTATTATTGTTAGGTCGTCTTGGTTATATTGTGACCCCTTAGACTCCTATATATGGAAAGGAGGTTTCGTCATTTGAATCATCCAAGAATTGTTCATTTGTGTAATGTAAAGGAGGTTGTCCCCTCGAAGAGGCTGAATTCTAAGACGTTCAAATATCTTTTCTATCTTTTTGTGAGTTGGTTTCATAACATACTATGTGGTATAGGTTCACACCCGCTTCACTCTTCATGAAGCCCAACCCAGTGAAGTAGTTATCTATCCTGGTGTACCAAGCATGGGGTGCTTGCTTCAACACATATAACACTCTTGAGTCAGTACACACGTGACTCACGGTCTAAGGTTTCAAAACCTTCAGGTTGCTCTATGTACACCTCTTCCTCAATCATGCCATTGAGGAAGCCAATCTTGACATCAATATGATGGAGCTTCCAACCCATCTATGCTGAGAGTGCCAAAATAGATCTGATTGATGGCTACCTTGCCACATGAGCAAAGGTCTCATCATATTCAATCCCCTCTACATGTGAAAATCCATGGGCCACAAATCTTGACTTATGCTTCTCCACACTACCATTTGCAACTTGCTTTACCTTGTAAAGCCAACAGGAGCTCACAACTAACTTGTCCTCTAGTCTCAGGACCACATCCCAAACACTGTTTCGAACTATGGAGTCATACTCCTCCACCATCGCATCAACCCAAATTGGATATCACACTACTTCCTGAAAGGAAGATGGCTTTGTTACAACAACTACACCCATAAGTTCCATGTATGTCTGTGCTGAGAAGAGGGTGCACCCACATTTTCCCATGCATCATCCAACAATCTGTCAGCCTCTCTACTGCGCTTTCTTCTCTCTCTGGAAGACTCTACCTGAGTGGATGTCTCACCTCTCTGAACCTCTGCATGTGGTTGCTACACATCAATGAGTCCCATCAACCTTAGGATCTAAAAGCCCCTCATCCACATGTATCTCAACCTCTCTCTCAAGGGATACGTGCATGGCCTTCTCCTCATCGAACCTGATATCCCTATTAACCATTGTCATCTGTCTGGTCAGTATGTACACCTGATAGTTATGGGGTGTATCATTGTACCCCACAAATATCCCCAACTCTGCTATTGTATCAACCTTCTTCCGTGCATCTTTGGTCACATGGAAGTAAACCGATGACCCAAAAATCCTGAAGTGAACAACATCTGGCCTCTTACCGGAATAAGCCTCCTCTAGTGTCTTCATCTCAAGAATTTGATGTGGGATATGGTTTTGAACAGAAACCATTGTTTTGCATGCCTTAGCCCACAAGTGTAGTGCTAGGCACTGATCATGTAATACTGCCCTTGGTGCCCTACTATGCTTATGTTCTTCCTTTTGGCAACCCCATTTTGTTGAGGTTTATGATGTGTCATCATCTCTCATTTAATCCCTTCTGCTTCACAAAAGTTTGTAAACTCATTGGAGACAGACTTACCACCATTATCACTCGATAGAGATTTAACCTTGTTATAGACTCTTTCTCTACTAATGCTTTTAACTCACAAAACTTTGTGAAGGTTTGATCCTTTTTCTGCATAAAAACTACCCAACATTTACGAGAATAGTCATCAAAAAATATAACATAATACCTATGTTTGGACATGGATGATGTCGAAAATGGTCGACAAACATATCAATTGACTCTCTCTATAATAGACATTGCTCGACTGTCTCTATATCCAAAGGAACACTTGGTGTATTTTCCCAAATTATAACCCTTGCATGTATCAACTTGATCAAGTGTACCTTTGGGAAGTCCCCTAGATATTTGCAGCAATATCTTTAAAGTGCCATGATGCAAGTCGCACAATCGCATGTGCCGCAAATCCCCGATATCTCAGCTCAACATCTTTACTGCTTTTGAACTCAAAGAAGCACAATCCTCTACCTCTATCTTATAGAGGTTTTGAACTTGAATCCCTATCTTCTTTACTTGACTCGTGGCTATGTGTCGAAGGAATGCCTTTCCTTTTGAAAATATCACATCATAGCCTCTATCCTCAAGCATGGAAACAAATACCAAGTTCTTTGTTAGTCCGGATACATGCATAACATTCTTCAAGGTGAGTTGAGCCGCATGCTCCCTTTGAATAGTGATAGTGCCCACACCAGCAACACTATACATACTGTCGACGCCCATCTCAATATGCATCTTGATATCTTTCTCCTCTAGTTCACTGAATAACTCTTTGTCGCCATTCATGTGGAAAGAAGCTCCATTATCTAAGTACTAAAAACTTCCCATCATTAAAGATACCATGAGTGCAATGAGGGAAAATTCCAATTTGAATTTGGATGCCAAAGCCTCGCACACCGCTCCTCCTAATGAATTTTCCTTCGACTTATTTAATGCACAATTTGTAGCAAAGTGACCCATCTTGTGACAATGAAAACAATTAACTTTCTTCATGTCCTTCTTGTTACCTCCATGATAAGAATCTGATTTGGAATGGAAATTTTACCTTTCCCCTTCCTCTCCTTAATCATTAAGGAAAATTTATCTTCATCATCATTCTTTGATGAAGAGCCATTCCTAGTGTTCCTCCTGATCTCATCGTACATCAAATCTGACCATATTTGTTCCCAATCTGGCAACTTCTCCTAACCATTAACAGAGTCCTTATAACTATGCCAAAAATTTGGGAGTCCAAGAAGAGAAAGGATCACCATATCCTACTCATAAACTATGATTCCAACACTTCCAAGTTCATCCTGACATTGAGTGAACTTGGTCAAGTACTTTGGAATCATCTCGCTTTTCTCCATCTTGATTTTATGAAGTTTATCCCTTAGTTTTAACATCCTTTGATCATTGTTATTCTAGTACAAGTTCGTCAATATTTTCCACATAGCATGAATCATTTCCTTTCTATGGATACTCGAGACAATATGATCTATAACTCCCTTAAGTATTATTTGCCTTGCCTTCGCCACACTTCTTCCACTCAGCCAAGTTCTGTGCATCAATAGCTGCTAGTCTAGGAATTGCTTGTTCAACAAATTCCTTCAAGTCATTGTCCTCCAGCACAACCTCCATCATGTACCTCCAAGATATGAATTTTGAGCTTCCTTCCAAGGCATACTCAAGCCTCAACCCATGTAACGCCATCTGTCGATTCTGAAGTATGTATTGAAAATTTAACTTTCACTTGTAACCCAGAAACTCAAAACTTTGAAATCTCCTCTGGAGAGCTGATTTTAAAGCAGTGATATCTCCCTTAGCCAAACTCCAATTCGGAGTCTAGATATGTTATTTTCTTCTGAAAAAAATGTATATAAATTTTCAAATATGTTCTATAAACTTTGGGCCCAAAAAACAATCTTGCTCTGATACCATGTAGAAAATCCTGTAGATTCACAAGCTAATGCAATTTTCTAAAGCAAGAGACAAGAATCTACTTCTACTATTTACAGTGAAATCCCATCAACATCGAGTAAACAATAATTAATAGAGGAAGAGAATCAAAGGCACATAACACAATAAATATCCAGGGAAAGCCATAGCTCAAAACCCCACTATCTGTTTTGTATTAATACATAAAATCAAGATTAAATTACAATGCTTGTTCTCTCTTAAACAATCCCAACACTCAGAAAATTCAATCTCAAACTCATAAGAAATATTAAGGCAAAATCTTAGCCTCTTCACAAGCTCTACAAGTCTCTAATCCATTGTATAATTCCTATGGAGAATAGCTTGTATTTAAAGAGAAATAAAGTCTCTAAAAACTATGCAATCCCTCAAGGATCAGTTCCTGAATGCATGCACTGTCAATGCAACTTAGAAAAATCTAAAACAAATAGTACATTGTCCCTGCACTCTACTCTCAACTGGGTATTTCTCATAATTGACATGCATGAGTTTTTGAGGAGTAAATATTCAGTTAACTAGAGTAGCAATGGTAGAGTTCATTAATGACACCATTGATAGTTAACTCACTATTAGTTCTCTCAATCACTTTGAGAACTAATTTAATCAAACTGACTCATGAAACTGATTCTTCTATTTTACAACTCATAATTAACTTATATTGGACTCCTACAAATTAGGGAGAACATATACATGACTTCAGAAAGACTTCCAACTCGAAATTCCTAAGTTAATTAAGTTTAATAAACTTAATTTAACTATTTTAAGTTGTTATGAGAATAGAATTCAAACCTAATTTCCAGTTTAATTCAAGGACAAATTAGACTAGAATTTCTTGTTGCCATTTCTCAGCAGAAATGACGAAGGCTTTGGAACGACATGAGGCATTAATTGGCATTTTATTTATGAAAATAATGGAAAATAGGAGAAAAGGAAGGTGAAATGTCACAAGTTGCACGTGAGGAGGAAAATGAATGAAATAATAGAAAACCAAAGAAAATAGAGGCCTCATTAATAAAAAGGCTTCTATGGATTAGTTCATAAACTTTTGTGAGTTCAATTTTAGATCTCTCTCTCACTCTTTGACACTTTGAGTTTTCTTGGAGCACTTCAACGTTGGATCAAGAAAGGAAAAGAGGGAAAAGGAAAGCAAGGATCAAGCAATGAAGAGTAGGATCAAGAAGCTACAACATAATTATTTGTAGATATCCATTTACATGTATGATTTCCTTGATCGTTTTGGCATGCATGGTTATGCATGTGCGTTCCTAGTTTTCTTGTTGTCATTCACATGGATTTTGCCACGTGTTACAGTTTTTTTTCAACCTAGCCTTGTCATTTCCAGATAACCATGGTGTGATGGCGTTCTCATGTTTTAGTTGAGTTGGATTGTTGGATGGAATCTAAATTGAGTGAGTTGGATATCAGAAAGAAAGAACACATGGCCTAGTGATCCCTAAATCAAACTATGGATTGTAGTAAAGCCTTGGCCTAGTGACCCCTGAAACGGATTGTGGTTTGCATTAAAGATAGATTTTGTGTTTCTTGGTGGGCCTAGGAAGCATTGACTAGTGAATAGCAGGATATATGGTAAATCCTAGGGGTGGCTTCCCTGATTAGGCCTAGGAATCCTTGGTCAGTGAATACAAAATATATGGTAAATCTTGGAGGTTGGAATCTTGATTATGGCCTAGTGATCACTGAATTAGACTATGGATTTCGCTAAATCCTATAGAATAGGAGACAATAAAACTCCTCATGGTGTAGGTGGAGAGATCCAGTGGAATCCATGCTTGTTTAGGGCCTAGTGATCTAGTGGGGATTCCATTAAAACTTGGTTGCATTTATAAGGGTGATGTGGTTTGGCCTTAGGAGGCCTTGGTTGATTTTGGTTAAGAGTCCCATATTCATGCTTGGAATATGGCATGGGGGTGATTGGCTTAAATAAAGATTTGATTCAGCTAATCTATGGTAGGGTGGTTCATGGACGTCCCATACCTGGTTGGATTTTTCATTCATTAATAAGATCTTCTTTTCCTTGGTATTTCATGTGTAATTGTATTGGATTATATGAGATTTTTATGGTTATTGTATCATTGTTATTTATATTGGTTATATGTTGGTTATGAGCATGTTTTATGATAGTAATAATGTATGGATCTCATCATGTTTTGATTATTAAGTGAATGTACAATGAAATTATGACCTAATAGATGATAATGTAGTTATAATGATAAGGAAACAATACTTATTTTTGAATCTTAGATGAGTATGAGACCCCTATGATCAGATATGTTATTAATACCTCTAGATTTCATATTTGTGACATGTTCAAAAAAATGTCTCTCAAGGTTGGGTTTGTTTAAGGAAAGTCCTTGATCAAGTTTTGTGTTACAAGCTTTGTCTTCACGTCATTTATTGTTTTGGAAAGTCTCATCAATTTCTGGGGAGTGGTCTCGATACTAGCCCTGAAAAAGTGGCTTAAATTTCTCGATATCTGGCACAGAACTAGCTAAAAAAGACTATAGTGTCTCCCTTGCAGGCTTGTGGGAGCGACTCAAGGCCTATAATAACATGCATGTAGGATTGTGCATGTGACTAGGAATTTTTTTAGTTAAAGGGCAATTTGACTCAAGGCTTGGGCACCTGGAGGGATGGTTTAGCACTTGGGTCCTGTAGCTCCAAAGGAAGGTTAGTAAGGTTTTGTTGTGTTGATTCCACTTCCTTAAGGTGATCTAGGAGGTTGAATCATACCTTAGTAACTCTTCATCACATATTTACCCTAGTAGGTCAATAACTTGGGTAAATGTGGGAGGAGGGTTTTAAAATGGATACACTAATGTTGACTAGGATGGAAAACATTATTGTTAGAAATTCCACATATGGGTGTTATTTTATCTTGCGATTTGCCATAATTTTTTGGATGAGATAGAATTTTGTATCATTAAGCACGACAAAGGCTGAGAAAATTATTTCTAGCATACCTAACTATGAGGTGGCTAAATTGAGGAACCTATTTGGAGTGCAATTTTAGGAGGTTTTGGTTTTGACCATGATATATTATGAAAGTAAAAGGTGGGATTAGATTGGAGGAAAAACTCATATATTTTTACAACTGAGATATATCCTTTCCTTGAGATAGTTCTACTATATGAGACAAGCTTAGGCTTGTGGTTGTTTCCTCCGTGAGAGGGAGGAAAAATAAGGTTTCTTTTTGTGACAAACATTATTCTAACATAATATTTGAATTTATGTCCTACATGAATAGGAAAACAAATCATTCTTTCTCTTGGTAATGTATGAGGTAGCGTGATTGAACTCTTCACAGGGTGCGTTGATATGTTTTTGATCTAGAGAGAGCAACATGGATTGATGGATGTAAATCTCTAGAGTAAGGTTATGGGTTTATCGAGGAAACTAAGTCAACTTTTCCCCCTTGTATCAACTCCTAGGGTGAGGAATTGAGATGTAGGGCTCCTAGGGATGAGGGATCTCTGGAAAATATGTATCACCCTTATTTATCACCCACAGGCAGAAAATGTTGCTCCCCTATCTTGGACTAGCATAGTATACCTAAGTTGGAATTTGTCTTTCCCACCAACATGGCAAATGTGCATTGGCTGCTTGAGTTAGGCATGACCTTTTTCATTGATGGTAAGTGCCTTCTTTCTCAAGCTAGAGACCTAGGTGTTCTACCACTGACTCTTGAGGATTAAGTTGGGAAGATTAGAAAATAATAGGATAGGCATGATCCTCACCATTTATGGTAAGTGGTATCCCTCCTATTATAGCCACGATGTGGGATAGGTGATGTCCTTACCTCCTAAGGTAAGTGGCATACCTCCCATTGTATGTGGTTTCCCAAGTCACAACATTGGATCCCCACTAGAAAAAGTTTCCAGGGTCGTAGGATTGGATCCATGCTGGTAGAGATTTCATGGGTCATATAATTGGCTCCCCGCTAGTATAGATTCCTAAGTAGAAAAATTGACTTCCCTCTTGTAGCGATCTTGGGTGTTAGATGCGTCTCCCCGATGGATAGAGGGTGGTAGTTTGGGCTACCCTTTGATATCAAAATTCTTCTTCTTTTATATTCGAGAGTGTTCATCATATGAGCAAAGATACAAAGGCAAGCAAAGATAACGAAATATGAGAAGATATGACAAGGAATGAGTAGAGATGAGGAGAGATGAGTAGAGATGAACAAATATGAACAAAGACGACATTTGATGATGATGAGATACTTGTGATAAGACATATGTTGCAGTCGGTAATTTTGCCCTTACCAAGAGGGAGTTTTAACCTTGGAAGCTCAAGGGAAAATTCCCTTCTTTGGACAATATTCCTCATCAAGGAAGCTGCTAGTAGACCTTGGGAGAATTTAATTTGGTTAAGGAAAAATATATTTTAATATGGAAACTACCATGTGCATAAAAAGTGAAGGTTGGCCCAAGCGGAAATTGGACACCACTGGATGCCTATAAACACAAGTCAGGTGACCCTCATTTGGTGGTCATAAATTATACTTCTTTATTTTTTTTGGCTTACACAGTTCTGAGGTTGATTCATGGAATTTGGTTTACGTGGGTCTGAAATTGCGCAGTCCGAAGCTTGCACATGTGGTTAAAGTTTTTGGTTCTGAGTCACAGGGATGCTACAAAATATTTTCAATTGCAACTAATTGCACACAAGCCTATGAGTGTGTTTCAAGGGTTTCAACCACATGCACATCTCTCTCTCCATTTGGTTAGAACTTAGGGATTTTATTTTGACAATTGACCATATTTAAGTGGAGATTTCAACAGTTGATGATAGTTGATCACAGGCTTCGCAATTGGTGTTTTGATTATTAGCATTGTTGGGGTAATCTTTTGGATGTTCTTTAGTTTATTTTGTTGGATAGTTCTGTGGTTGAAAGTATGGATCATTGTACTCTCTCTTTGTAGGAATTTACAGGGTAAGTTCCTTAGACAAAACACCAAAGGACACCACTCACAAACAGATCACAGATTAATACACCAATATTGTTGACGTGGTTAAAACCCTTAAAGAGGGAAACAATCCACGGCCTAAGCCAATGCGGCCACTTCAGGCAATTTATTAATAAAAGAATGAAAATTTACATAAGCTTCTCTCATGAACGGTTACCCTACAAATGACCCTCCATGCTTTTTAAATAGAGATCATGAACTAATCAGGTGTTAAGCCACAGATCAAGTGTCAGTAATATCGAGGAGAGAATGAACCATCAGATCACTACATATTGTGGCTGTTGGATTGTAAGTTACAAAAATACATAGTAAAGAAACACACTTTACCTAACTCTACACTAGACCAAGTTATACTTAACTATTTCGTATGTGTTGGAATATCCTAACATCCCCCCTTAAGAACAACTTGGGATCGGATTAAAGGATGTACAAATATGACACAATAGGAGAAGAAAGGATGCATTAGAGCCTATCCCCCCCTTAGTGACAACTTCCTGAACTCCAACTATAAATCGAAGTTTAGTAAACTTCACCTCTGTGAGAGCCTTTGTAAAGATGTCTGCAACTTGATCATCTGTTGAACAATATTGTACTTCAAGAACATGGCCGTGAATGAGCTTTCTGATGAAGTGCATGTGCAGTTCAATGTGTTTTCTACATTGATGTTGGACTAGATATTTGCGTAGTTGAATGGCACTTTGATTATCACACCAAAGTGTAGTCGAAAGTTGTTGCTGAAAGCCAAACTCTGACAAGATCTGACGAAGCCACAGGGCTTCCTTACTAGCTTGTATGACACCACGATACTCTGCTTCTACTGAAGAAAGAGAAATGGCACTTTGTTTCTTGCAAGCCCATGTAATAGGTCCTGAACCAAGAGTGAACACATAACCTGCAATAAACTTCCGATCATCAGGGTCACCAGCCCAATCAAAATAAGTGAAACCAACCAATAGAGGAGATGCTTCTGCACTATAATGAATCCCAAACTGGACTATACCTCGAACATAACAAAGTATTTGAATAAATCTATATGGAAAAACCTATTGGCCTTATACAAACAGACTCCAGCCTTGTATGTTAGCTTATGAAATCCCTTTATGGTCTCAAGGAAGCCCCTCAGGCTTGGTATGCCAAAATGGATAGCTTTCTTTTAGATACTGGTTTTTCTAGGTGTCATTCGGATAATATTGTCTACACCAAGAAAGTGGGTAAGTCTCTTATCAGTCTTGTTCTTTATGTTGATGATTTTATCCTTACTGGTAATGATCCCAACCTTATAAACCATGTGAAGTCCAGTCTTAAAAAGAAGTTTGAAATGACAGACTTGGGACACTTGCATTATTTTCTTGGTCTTCAAGTCTTGCAATCCAAGGAAGGTATATCCCTTTCCCAGTCCAAGTATGCATGTGATATTCTACGCCACTCTCACATGGAAGACTGTAAGCCAAACCCTTCTCCCTTTCAGTCTGGAGCCAAACTTTCAGTCACTTGTACTTACCCTGAAGTTGATGCTACCTTATACCGTCAACTTGTAGGAAAAATTTTGTATGTGACCCATACCCGTCCTAACCTTTCCCTTGTTGTTGGCCTTATTTCTCGATTTATGCAAAACCCACATGAAATTCATTGGAAAGCAACTAAAAGAATACTTTGTTATGTTCGAAGTACAGTTCAGTTTGGGATTCATTACAGTGGAGAAGAATCTCCTCTATTGGTTGGTTTCACTAATTCCGATTGGGCTAGTGATCATGATGATTGGAAGTCTACTGCAAGTTATGTCTTCACTCTTGGTTCTGGACCTATTACATGGGCTTGCAAGAAACAAAGTGCCATTTCTCTTTCTTCAGTAGAAGCAGAGTATCATGGCATCGTAGAAGCTAGTAAGGAAGCCTTGTGGCTTCGTTAGATCCTGTCATAGCTTGGCTTTCAGTAGCATCATCCAACTACACTTTGGTGTGATAATCAAAGTGTCATTTGGACACCTAATCCTAAATGGGTTAGTGTGGAAGCTGAATAGACTAAGTAGTCTAAGAGACCTTGGGATGTGGAACCCAACGGTCACATATTGTACTATAAATGTAAATCATTTGTTAATAAAAATTGCACTCTCATGATTTATCTTTCATATTTCTCTTGATGTCCATGTGTGTTTAACATGGTATCAGAGCAGGCGTATTCTTGCCCTACATAATTAATTTGAGCCATTTGTTTTATGGCCTTTCTGTGCAGTTTGTTTCTGCCATGAACTTCATGAATATTTTCTCATGAATATTTCTTCAGCTAAATTTTAGCTGCAACCTGTTAATACCGCTGCTGGTGTCTGCTCTCCATGTAGAAGCGCCTCCATACTCCTGACACTGTCTGCGCTACTCCTCCATATAATCAGCTGCTCCTGACACTGCATGCGCTACCTCCGGAGAATTTTCTGCCTGAAATCCGCTGCTGACTGACATCTCTGACCCCTGTCTGCCATATTCCTTTTATATAGACCTGCGCTTTGTCTTCCATATTCCATTTATAAGACCTGTGCCTAGCATTAAACCGTAGCCTGACATTCACCTGAAATTCTGCTAAACGTTGGTAGCCTGGTCATCTGGATGCGTTGACAGTCTCCCATTTCTATTGAAATACAAACTACAGTTTTTGGTGACCCGTCGTTTTGTTCCATAACATTATCTGTAAAAGCTCTGCGGCAAAACAAATCGTCGTTCTGCAAAAGTTGTGTGTAACATTGTCTATAAAAGTTGTGCTTTGGTGTCCCATTGTTTTGTTCCATAACATTATCTGTAATAATCTGTGTGGAAAAACAAATCGTCGTTGCCGAGGATCGAACCCGGGTCAGTCTACGTAAAGTTGCTAGAGGATTCGAATAGCCGCTCGCCTGGCTTGTCTTTGTCTGGATCAGGCCATTAACGGCTTTATTCTTGTTTCTGTCATTGTTTATTTATTTCAAAGATCTTGAAAAGCTAAGCCTCGGCTAGCTTGGATTGCTTGGAGGACTGTTGAGTTGTATTGGTGTTGGAAATGGAAACATTGTGATTATGGATTTGCCTTGCAACCATTCCTTCTCTTGTAGTTGGTCCTCACAGATTTGTGTTAATTCTTGTAATCACTGCTTAATAAGTCGTGATTTTGACTAGAAACCATTACTGGTCCGAAAACCATTGATTCTGGAGTATCATCGATTCTGAAAACCATCGATTTTGACTCTGGTTGTTCTTCATACGAGACTTGGGTGTGTTCGACCCATATGTTTTCTTTTTGCATTTCTTGCAGTTGCCTGTATATTGCATGTTGGTGGAATTACAGTGATCCCCTTTTTCTATTTCCTCGAGATAGCACAGTTTGGTAGTCTCCTAAGGGAGTTGAACTTCCAAATCACTCATCTTGCTGAGAGGGACAATCGAAAAGAAATGTGTCAGGCCTATCTATGTGCTTGTCAACCACATGGGTTTTGATGGCTACATGTGGGACTTATTCATCATGTGAAGACTATGGATACTTGCACTTTGTTCTAATGTCAAGACTCGTATGATTTAAAGTTATGCCAACGCCTACCACTACCACTTCGTACTCGCCTAAGATCTCACCCATCTTGGATGTCTGTTCTGTAGAAATTGAAGGTGTTGTGTATTCATTCAACGGTGCCAGATAAATAGAGGTTGCTTGGCAATTGAAAACCATATAATGTTATTTACATGTGTGGGTTTTCAACGAAATCGTTGTTTTCCTGTGTCTCTTTTGCTCGTCTTCTTGTGCCATCCAATGATTTCACTTCAACTATTCAAAAAAAAGTCTGCTAGCCGTTACTTGAACAGTCAAAATCAGTGATTTTTATATTTTGATGGAGGAATGAGGAGTTACAATGTGACTCACATTGGTATATCTGCACCTTGAAATATAAAATACCAATGCCAATAGCAGTACACCGGAAGCATTGTCCAATAGGGACACATGTGAGCTGCATGTAAGCCTTGAAGTAGTGATTTATATTATTCTTTGTGCATATTATTCATAAGGAATCAGTCTCTATGAGTTGAATCATGGATTATTTTATGCTTTGAGAGGGTCGTAAAACACCAAATATTTTTATGTTGAGAGATAATTTAGGAGTGTAATTCACTTGGTGTATAGTGTTTACACCAACGAAAAAGGGCTGAACATAGCAAACAAAAAACTGTTTATTCTTAGCTCCATCTGACTGTCAAAGGCTGAGATCTTTGTGGAGAAATTACACGAGGTTCCCCTCATCAAATGTTAAAGCTCTGCTATATTTTGTAATTTATGAAGGAACAAGTATGTTATGGCTAAAAACAATTCTTCATCTAATTTTCCAGATCTGAAGTTTGAATTACATATCACAGGGTTTATGATCAGACAATAAGGGATGCATTATTTGTTACATTACCTGAGGATTGAGTTGTGTTTTCAGACTTAATTGTGCTATGAAATCTCAAGGTGTCAAGGGCGAGTATGTGTTCCAAATATATTGCTTATGCCAAATTTATTAAGGAGTCAAATTGGAGGCTGAAATATTCATTATATCCATAGGTGATCTGCAACTAAATTGTATTCCTTGTGTTGCATTTGCGAAGGGGACAAATCCAGGGGCCATTGCTAGTTGAGGATTTGAAACCAATGATGCCATTACTTTGCAAACAAATGTTAAATTTGAAGAATTATTGAGTTTTGACCTTCCAAAAAGGGGCTTGACAAATCACTGCGTTAAAGATACATTGTTGATCGTTTCAAAATTTTCTCGATTCTAACACTGGGTGAAGATACTTGATTCTTTTGAAGCTTTAGTTCAGCTATGAGAAATTAGTTTGCAGGGTTTGATCTAGCTTGATGACACAAACCAGGCTCTACTAAGATTGCCGACAAATTTCATTTGCAAAGAAAGTCAAAGATTGACTCTCTTTTTCACAGTGTGAGTAGTTTGAATAATTTGAGAAGTACATTAAAGCAGCGAGTCATTTGCTACATTAAAATTGGTACTGTGATGTCTACTACAGTGACTTGGTGATATTGGCATCCTGCTACTCATCTAATAGTTGCAATTATTTATCATTTTATAGACCAATTTGTAGCTGAAGATAACATCACTTCTCTGATTATATTGGTCTGAAATGGATAGAATAGATGATGTATTGAAACTACTGAATAATTTAATACTTTCCACTATTGATGAGATGGTTAAGATCAACAAAGTCTCTCTTTCCAATATTAAAATTTGTCTCCAAAATGCACATGAGAATATTGAGTTTTTGCAGCTTGAGACAAAGTTACAGCAGGAAGAACTACAACAGTGGATTCATCATTCTGAACCTGTTTCTGTTCAAAAGATTGAAACAGACTCCCATAAACAGCGAGACAATAAAGTTACAGTTGGTTCAGATTTAATACCCAATAAAGCAGCAGTTGTACATGCAGATGTAGAAATTCAATCTGCACTTCCCAAGCCCATCATCAGACCTTGGGAATAGCTTGTCCACAACAAGCACAAAACTAGTCTTGGATATGACAAGGACTTGTCCTTTCATATTCTAGACTACTCAAAGCCCATTCAGTTTCAGAGTGCTGGATTCATTCATGACAGTTCACCTGCTTCTCATGACAGTTCACATTCAGCTGTTCTAGATTTTGCCCCTCTTCCACAGCAGCAGCAACAACAACAGCTTGTAAAATGCCAACACTGTGACTGAGTTGCCCATCTGAAAGATCACTGTTTTGATCTTCATCCATGTAAGCACTGTCATAAAACTAGCCATTCTTCACACAAATGCTTCGGAAACAAACATCCTGCAAGAACAAAGATTCATCTTGGATGGATCGCTTCTTGGAAATGGGCATCAATAGCCAAGAAGATATTCCAATCACATGTCAGAACTTGTTCCAGAGTATTG
>APFE030206137.1:0-10550 GCA_000404065.3 Pinus taeda | reverse complement strand
AAAATGACTAAGCTCTCCTGTGGCCCCTTGTGGAAAGAAAACAACAAGTGGGAGATTGTTGGGCTGTGTTATATTCTTTCCATGACTAACCTATGTAGTGAATCGGGGGGTTAGAGGGGGGGTCGAGCCCCCCCTTCATTGCGCCAATTGCACAGCGGGGGGGTGACAACCCCCCCTGTCTGGGGGGTTTGAGGGGGACAGGTGGCCCCCCTCTATGGGGTCTAGGGCAACGCCCCAAGAATTTTTTTTTTTGGACCCTATATTAGGTTGGGCGAACCTACCTATGGTTTTTCGGTCCATGGTTTTGGATGCGATGGTCTTTCAGTCCATGGTATTGGATGCTTCATCATGTATAAATATGTATTATAACATTGAAAGGAATATAGTGAAAAATCAAGCTGGTAGTCCCAGTTTTGGGATCCAGGTGAAAATCTCTGTGTATATGTGTTTTATGTGTTATGCTCTCACATTGTTTATTTTCATGTTTTAGAATTCATATGCAGGTAATTTCTATACGGGGTTAAAACCTGCACTACTTTTTCCTTGCTTCTTCCTATTCCTTCATTTTATTTTTTTCTTCAATTGTACCCTTAGTATGTGGATCAATTTTTAATTTCCTGCTCCTCTCCTCTTTGAGATCATGTCTCAACTTCCTCTTTGGCCTAACATCAACCTAATTGACCACTTCCTATTTGGTCCCTTCTTGATCAGTAAATGGTACATGAGTTGTATGAGAAGGGACGACTTCATCACTTGGTCTAATTTCTCTAGAAACATTATACCAATTCTTGATCTTCCCTAGAGTCAAAAATATATGGCCAGGTGAAATGCAACTTTGCATAGTGTTGCTTGCATACACCCCTAGGGTTATACTGATGAAAGCTCTTCTTTTTTGAATATGATGGAGTTAAGTTCTGCAATATCTACATTTACTGCCTTCAAACTCTTTAGTTCATATGACCCTACTTGTAGGGGGAAGCTAGGCCAAGGCGACTTCTTCTTCTTCTACAACTGCTACGACAATCCCAAGGATAGTTGATAACCAATCTCCTGCATGACTACTTTGTCAGTCGCATACTTTGGCATAAGATGTGGAGGCTTATAGGATATGAAGAATTTGATATATATGCCTTAAGAAGAAGAAAACCAATCTGCAACTTCAGTGACAACGTTTTCCTTGTAATTCATGCGAGGTGCCTCGACCTCAAAGATCATCTAATAAAGCACAACAATGAAGTGCTCGACTATCTTGTCATATACTCCCCTATAACTGAATTTTGACAATAATTTACAATTTATGTTGAGAGAAGGTTGTTGTCTGATCCATTTCCACCCTAGACCAAGAAACTCATTTCAGGCATAGATTTCATCAAGTAAGCATGGAAACATATAGAACTCAGGGTGCTCATTTTGTGAAACTCTTTTTTCATTTGACACATTTATCTACAATTGTTGGGCTAGTATGTCTGACTAATTAAATATATTTCCTTCTGAAACAACTAGGTTGAGCATATAAATCCATCCTTCTTCAAAGAACTCAGTGCTTTCAGGCCCATACAATCTGAAAAACACATCCATGAGGTATTGATATAATTTCCTTAGTGACTTTGACCATTAAATTTCCTCAATATTTTGACAAATTTTTCTTGGTTCTTGCCACCATGTCTTAAGAACATCCTTTGTACTTAAATTAGACTAAGCCCTGTAAAACTTTGAATTCTAGTATTCCTTTGGACTGGGCAACTTGTAATATGAGTGAAGATCATGGGGATGATATGTTGTGATCTCTTTCCCACTTGCACTTTTGAGAATCATCTTCTTGGATTCTAGATGCTACAATATCCATCCAATCACTTCCAAACATGGTAGAACCGAATACCTACTAGCAATATTATATAATCTGGATCATTTGATGTTAATTTATACTTCTATGTCCTCCAAGTGTTCTAGGATCTCTTTCTCAATAAAATATATGTATATGATTTTCCATGTTACAATGGTGGACCTATTAATGAAACACATTGTATTTGTCATAATGATTGCCCTTGGTCTAAAGCTATCCACGATACCTTTGGCATTTCTTTCAGTAGTCTCCCTTTTTGGTCCTTCGCGTGTGACTAGAGGCATCATGTCGATGAAATATGACAGACTAATAAGATATAGATTTGCAACACCTGGAAGTGATAATTCACTCATGGAAAAACAAATTTAGTTCCACAAAAAACCACTTATTCTTTCTGGTTTATCAATGCTAAAGGCAATTACTATGAAGGAATATTGCACTAGTTCTGAGCATAAGCATGCAATATTGAGGCAAGGTGACCTTACTGGCCACTGGAAGTGTGCTCTGGGCATTGGGAAGGAATGGAGACTTAGATTATGCACATGTCATATCAACAAGAGACAAAGGTTAAAGCCTTAAGTCTTAGAGTTGTACAATGCACAATTGTTGGGAGAGAGGCTCCTCTTGTGAGTGCAGGTCACATCAATGAGTAAAGAGTTGCATGCTACTAGCTGGAAATGTGCAATGTGCAATTTAAGGCTTACTCTGGGGGCAAGTAGCAAGCACAATAAGCAAGGGAATCAACACTTCTAACTAGGAGTGCACAATGCACAATTAAAGAGAGGCAAGTCCTTTGATGTACGCATGTTGCATCAACAATGAGTAGGGTGTGAGAACTTGCTGCTTGTAAGAGAGAAATGTGTCGGTGAAGGGATGAAGGCAAAGACCAACTCTAAAATTGACTAAGTGTTAGGAAAGAGCAAGTAAAGAGCATCGTGAGAATGACAAGACTAGCATGCATGCATTCATATATTCAATAGTAATCATAATTGGAATGTGAAGAGACACTAGAAATGACACATGAAAAAGAGAAGCGACACATGCAAGAGCTAAAATAAGCAAAAGCGACACTTGTAATAAAAAAAAACAAGCAAAAATGACCCATGCGAAAGCAAAGCGACACATGCGAAACTAAACACAAACAAAAGCGGTAGTTGAGAAACTTACCTAGGAAATGACACACTCACAACCAAGAGTGCTCCTTGTGCTCCAATAATGCACAAAGATCCAAAGAAAATATTGAATGAGAATGAGATCTAGGTCAGACCCCTTATATAAGAAGAGCACACATGTAATTAGGGTTAGATTTTCCACATGGTTAGATTTTCTGCATGTGCCCAACACACTTCGAGAAACTAGTAGATAGGGATGAGATAATTACCTCTTGTGACAATGCTGACCCTAGAAAGTGCACTTTCACTATCAACAAGAGGTGTGCATTGGCTATCAACAAGGAGTGCGTAGTCACTGTCAACAAGGAGTGCATAATCACTACCTCTGAGAACTGGGCAATGACTATCTCTAGGAACTGTGCAATGTCTATCAGCAAGGGGTGTGCTTGCTTGTGTTCCAATAGTGTGCACTGGCTGTCAACAAGAAACACACTTTGCCTAGTGTCAAGAAGTGCACTCCACTGTCTCCAAGAAGTGTGCAATCACTACATGAAAGAGTTGTACTTATGAAGGAATCAAGAGCTAAGCATGTGAAGGAATGTAGTTGTGACACTTAGGATTTCTTGAAGAAAACTTGAACACTTTGAGAATTAAGACCAAGGGTAACTTCAATGACCTAGAACAACAATTCACATAAAATTAAGGGGCTCTGAAATTTAAATGAAGGAAATTTTTGGAGGGGGTTGTAGCAGCTACAACAATTTGACTTAAGTTGCATTAGTTATAACTTTGAGTTTTTTAACAACTGGAGGGAATTGTGTGAATTTTTGACAATTTTTTGTTGGTGGAAGGTTCTCAAAATGGCCTCTCTCATCACTATCACCCTATCCATTACCTGATTGATGTCAACGGATTCAACTGTGCACGACAAGGAACCTAGATTCTACATTATGACCTTGAGAGGAGATAACACTTGTATGCATGTGTTTACTCTACCTATCACTGTAACCCTGTTGCAATTCCTTGTTGGATTCATGGTCTAGAATAAAGTATATAAACTTCTCCACTAGGTGTGGTAATGCAAGATCCTCTATTTGAAACTACCATGCTCATCGTTACCTTTGAGCACCATCCTTGTTGCAACTGAATGTGAGGTTAGATTGACCATAACCATTTGACCTTGAAAATCTTGCTAAAGATATAGAATGATACAAAGGGGGAGGGATTTAATTCTACCTTGATACAAACTAAATGCAAATTCTTCCACATGTTCGTAAGTCGTATTCCACTACAAGGAATTGAGCACACATGGTGCTTAAAGAGAAAGGTCACGTGCCATCTGTAGGATTCATATCGCTAGGGATACATACGGGGAGGATCCCGAGGCCAGGATGTAAATCCCTTCCACCAAACCATGCTGCCCGACACCTTGTTTACCATTTCTGTTGGAAAATTGATTATCATATCTTACTCCTTATTGTACATCATTTGTAAATGTTTATTATAACAATAATTTATTGTAGAATTGAGGCTTCTGTGATTCATCATAGTTGTAAAAAGAAGAGCTTTGGCGTAAATCACATATAGAAAGACTTTTTTCGACGTGTTTCGAACCAACCAGTGTGGTTTATCGTCAGGACAAGTTGAAGAAACAGATCCAGCTTATCATGTTAAATAGTCTGAGCAGAGATTCCAACGGCTAATTAAACGGCTAAATTTTTTTTTTAACTTAAACGGTTATATGGATTTTATTGATCTGGAACCAATGGGACTTTTACATGCTTTTCTTCTTTACATTGCAGTTCTCTGAATACAGAATTCAGGGCATTTGCATAAAACCATTTTCATTGACGAAGATAAGCCCTTTCATGATTGCACTGCCTTTGTTTGCCATTTTGTCAGCTTCACTATTTAAATTTCTGAGTATGTGGTAGAATTTGCAGCTGTCAAAGGATTGGAGAACTCTTGTCAGTATTCCCAAAATTTTGTTGAGGCTGGGGTTGTCGAATTGATCCCCGGTATTTAAATTTTTAATTATCAATTCTGAGTCTCCGAAGACTTGTAGCTTTTTCACTCCTTTATCCCTTGCAATTTGGCAGACTTTGAGGAGTCCTAGCAGCTCAGCCTGATTATTGGATTTCTGTCCTAATCCCCAGTAAAAGATGTCTTTTGTGTCCCCGTCCGGTGAGTAGATGGCTCCGCCTGCTCCAGCTGTCCCTGGATTCCCTTTTGACGCCCCATCAAAGAAGGCTGTGTGTATTTTTTGAGACCTCCACCAATTCTGAAAGTAGTCCTCTTTATCTCTTAATCGCCATTCCTGGTTGTTACTTTGAGGTTTAGGACAGTTCCTGCTCGGATATGGCTCCAGAGAGCCTAACCATCTCTTTTCTTGTGGCAGCAGCAAGGAATCCTCTTTTAACTGCTGGTGTTGGGCTGTTTCAATCAAAAAGGCCTTGGCTTTTGCAGCTATCTGCAACGATGAATGACTCACCTCATTGAAAATCTGATGATTGCGCGCCAACCAGATTTGCCAGCAAATGTACTTGGGGATCGCTGACCAAATTCTGTTCCAGAGAGATTTTTGGGGGATTTTCTGAGGATAATGTTGCTTCCAAGAGGTGAACAGGTCAGCAGCGGAGTTAAAGGATGGAACAGGAGCCTGCAAATCCATTAATACGTGACCCCAGACTTCTTGAGCTACTCTGCATTCTATGAAAAGATGAAGAGTTGTTTCAGAATTGATTTTACACATAGCACACCTATGAGGCCCTGCTATTTTTCGCTTCTCCAGGTTATCTCCGGTGAGGATTTTGTTATGGATCAGCGTCCAGCAAAAGAAGTTAACCTTCGGAGTGGTAAATGAGTCCCATACGCTCTTCCATAAACTTGAGGGATGGTTGCTATTTTTCTTCCCTTGCAGCACACGGTAGCCCTCTGATGTGGAGTAAATTCCAGCTTGTCCCCACCCCCAGCTATCTTTTGCGTCTCTATGGACAGGGGCGGCGTCCTCCAGATACTCTTCAAGCAGAGACAGTTGTGTTTCCAGCCTGATCGGGACTCCATAGAGGTCCCAGCCCTCCCACTCGCCATGCTTGTTCCACTTTGCTAAGTCGTAAAGTCGATTGACTCCCGCACGCTCTAACCAATTTCTAATTTCTGTTATATCAGTTTTACCTGCTAATGGAGAATTCATCATAATACTGTCTGTCCATACATTTATGTGCTTGCCGCTTCCAGGAATGCGATACAGGTGGTTTTTGAAGTGTTGACTGCTTTTGCAACACAAATTCCAGAGCTGCGTGCTTTTAGTTGAGGATGGGTGCGTTAAATTGCTTAAATCTTTGCTTATGCCGTATTTTGCCCGCAGAATGTTGCTGACTGAGTGGGTGGGCTCATGGATTAATTTCCACAGGATTTTTCCTCCTAAGGCCAGGTTCACCAGATGGGGATCTCTTATCTGTAGCCCTCCCTCTTCCTTCGTTCTCTTTACTACATCCCAATTCACCAGGTGAAATCTTCTTTCACTGCCTTTCCCTCCTTGCCACAAAAATTCTCTCAGTAGTTTTGATATTTGCTCCATGACATTGCGCGGGGCCAAAAGGAAAGCTGCTTGGAAGATTGGGTAGGCTGACAGCACCGATTTTATCAAGACCACTTTACCTCCCTTAGTCAACCAGTGACCCCCCCAGGTTGCAATCTTCTTTTTCATTTTTGTTATTATTCCATTCCATAAGGCTCGTTTGTTGATTCCAGAAATGATGGGCAGGCCCAGGTAGGTGAATCGATCCCAATCTGTGCTTCCTTTGAACCCAAGGATGGATGTTATACCTGCCAGTTCTTGCTGATTTATATTCCAGCTAAAAACTTCACTCTTGTTGTTGTTAACTGCCGCTCCAGTGACTCTGCAATATCTTCTGAGGACCTTATCGAATGCTCGGGCAATTCTTGTGGATGCTCCACCTAGAAGGAGCGAATCATCAGCGAACAGAGCATGGTTCAAAGGCTCGGATCCTGTTGTTGCTTTGAGCCCTGGCAACATACCAGAGCCTCTTTCTGCATTGAGTTTCCTGCTTAGAGAGTCTGCCATAAGAATGTACAGATAGGGGGAGAGAGGGCATCCCTGCCGAATGCCTCTCTTGGCTTTAAAAAAGTTTGTTGGACGACCATTCACCAGGGGAGCAATCCATGGATTGTCTATGCAGGCTTTGATGAGTTGAACAAAGGTGGACGAGAAGCCAAAAGAGAGAAGCACTTTGCTAAGGAAACTTCGGTTTACTCGATCAAACGCATTTGCCATGTCTAATTTTATAACCATTCCTTTCTCTTTCCTCTGTTTGCTGGAGTGTTTTGTCTCTTGAACCTGGATTACATTATCCAGAATATGTCGACCTTCTACAAAGCCACCTTGGGAGCTGGATATCACCCTTTTTAGCAATGGTTTAATTCTGTTTGCTAACAGCTTGGCCAATATTTTGTAAGACGCATTACACAATGATATAGGTCGAAATCTGGAGAAAGTTTCTGGGTTAGTGCCTTTGGGGATTAAGGCTAGGTATGAAGAATTGGTTCCTCCCCCTATCTTGGCTTTTGCCATAAAGCCTCTTATCATTTTCTGCAGGTCTTCCTTGATTATATGCCAGCATGTTTTATAAAAACGAATTGTGAATCCATCAGGCCCCGGTGCCTTGTCCGCATCCATAGCCCAAATTACATTTATAATTTCCTTTTCTGTTATAGGTCTGCATAGGATTGCGTTTTCTTCAAGATTAATGAGCTTGGGGATGTTCGAAAGAAAATCTGCGGTTTCCTCATCATTATTTTGTTCTTCTGAGCTGAATAGATTCTTGAAGTGTGCTTCAACAGCTGCCTTTACTTGATTATTTCCTTTATAAACTTGCCCATCTGCTGTTTTAATTTCTGCTATATAGTTTCTTGACAGTCTTAATCTATATTGCCTGTGGAAGTAAGCAGTATTTCGATCTCCTGCCTTTAACCACAGGCTTCTGGACTTTATTCTCCAATATTCTTCCTCCTTTCGGAATGACTGATACACTGATCTTTGTGCTTGAGTTTCTGTTTCCAACACTTCTGTAGTGATCTCTTTAGTTTCCATGTCTGTTTGCAGTGTTTGTAATGATTGAACTGCTTCTTTTCTTTGTTCTGTTGGCGTATGAATTGGTTTCTTAATCCAGTCTTTCAAGGCTTGTTTGGTGGCTTTTAGCTTTTGTTTCCAAACATAGCTAGATGATCCATTGATGGGTTTGGACCAAGCTTCTTTTACCGTGTCTGAGAAACCTTCTCTATCAATCCATTGTGGGCTGAAACGAAATGGGATAGGTCCCAGATCTTCTTCTTCTTCTAGAATGAGCTGAACTGGCTTATGATCTGATGTGAGTTTAGATAAAATCTTTGAGATGATTATTTTTTTTCCATCATTATGGAGCTTTGCACTAGGAATCGGTCAAGTCTTGCTGATATGTGACCCGAGCCCGTCCGATTGTTTGACCAAGTATATATGCCCCGAACTGGTTTGAAATCCAAAAGGTCCCATGTTTGGGTGATTTCCTCGACCATGGGCAGCAAGGGATCCCTGGTGTCTATTCCTCCTCTCTTCTCTTTTGCATTCATAATAATATTAAGATCGCCTGCTATAATGATATTGGTAGGAGAAGATACATCTAAAAAAGCAGTAAGACTGTTCCAGCAATCTCTTTTTTCAGAATAAGAGACTGGCACATAAAGATTAAATAGAGATATAGTTAGCTTACTTGCTTTGTGTTTCAGTTCCGTGAAGATCCAGTGCTGGGTTGCTTGGAAGTTATTCAAATGGAAGAGTTCTTCAGACCATAGGGTTGCCAAGCCCCCGGAGGTGCCTCTTGCGCTTACTGCTTTGCCTGCTTTTTTATTCCACTTTGATTTGCTGATCTCTAAAAGAGCTTGCCCTTCTAGTTTTGTCTCTTGGAGCATGAGAATTTCTGAGGGTTCAGTTTTCAATAGGTCTTTGACTGCCTCGATTTTGGAGGGATTCCCCAGTCCTCTACAATTCCAAGAGGCTAATTTCATTATTTATTATTTTGATTGATGAGTCCTCCCTTGGAGGGCTTTGGCCTGGTGTTTCGCCCTATAGACATTTCTATTGTGGGCTGACTTCCTTGTGTCTTTTGTCTTTCTGCCTCCTCCTCCCTTTTTTCCTTACGGGATTTTCTTCCTGCCTTCTTTGATGGGTGCTCGAAGATTTCATCTTCCGAAGAATCTGAGCTCTCCCTTGGTTTTTTCTTTGCCATATCAGCATATGATAGGTTGATGGGGCTGCCCTGATTTGTTTCACTCTGTTCCGCTTCTTCTTTCTCTTTTTGCAATGGCGTAGTATTTTCCTGCTCATCATGCTCCTTTGTTAGGTTCTCTTGATGGCTCTGCTGTTCGCCTTCTATCCCTTTTGTCCTGGCGTCTGCTTCTTGGGTTGTTTTGGTTCTGCTAGATTCTTCGTTCTTGTGCTGTTCACTTTGAGTCTCATTTGGATTTTCTTCCTCATCTTGGTTTTTTTTTGATCTGCTTGTTTCTCCATTCCTATTGTCTTTTCCTGAGCCTTTTTTTGCATTTGCATTTCTTTTTACTAGGGTCCATTGTTCCTCGTTTTGTTTGCCCATTTGGTCCTCAGCTTTTTTTTTGCAGTGCTTTGCGAAATGGCCATGGCCATGCCAGTGTCTGCATTTAAACGGCAACTGCTCATAGTCTAGCTCTTGGATATACGACCACCCGGCTACTGTGAGTTTGATGGCATCTGGGAGCCCTTCTTCCAGGTCTACTTCAACACAGATGCGAGCACACGAATATTGATCCTTCCTTACTGCTTGGTCTATGTATTTTCCCAGGGCATTCCCTATGATCTGGAGGTGATTCCAGCAATGGAGGGGCAGATGGGGGAGCCTGACCCAAACCGGGACAGCTGAAGGAACGTCTTGAGTAGGATCAAAGTCGGGCGACCATTTGTTCAGGTAAAGGCCCTGAGGGCCCATGAAATAAGGTCCATTTCTAAAAATTAATCCTTTATCATCAGGGCTTTCAAATACAAAAACGAAGAATCCCTTACCCACGAAATAGCTTTTGACACCTTCTTTAATGAGGGGCTTCCAGTTCCTTTGAGTCCACTCCTCAACGGTTTTTGGCGATGGCCAGAGGCCTGTAAACTGGCCAATGAGTCCTTTTTCCGCCAGATTCAAGGCTGCTTTGCATGTCTCTTCTTCCGGCAGAGCCACTGACGGGATAGAGTCCATCTTTTTGACAAACTTCTGCAAGGTCGCAGAGGGGGGACGCTTGGGGCCCGAAGCCACTAATGACTTAAAGGCCTGAACCTCCGGAGGCAGAGGATCCATTATCACCCGAATCAGACCGAACAAAGCTGTTCTATGCTGGTCCGATCATCTTTTTTCCTGCAGAAGGAGGCAGAGGCACAGATCTGGTGGCAGAGGGCCACCCCCAATCAAACGCGATCCGTCCAAGCCCGCAGGGAAGCTTGCCAGCAACGCAGATCGTCAGGCACGGGCTTGAGTCCTTCGCTGGATGTTCAGAACGCAGTCTGACCTAGCAGCAGAGCT
>APFE030206130.1:10184-25249 GCA_000404065.3 Pinus taeda | reverse complement strand
GTAAAGCTTAGATCACCCAACACTATGAAGTTACACCAGAAAACCAACAACACTTCTCTATAAGATACAAGATTCTAGCCTCTGGATCTCTGTGATGAGGGATCCATATATAGATGATTGTAGGGGGGTGAGTCATCTTTTAGGGTCTTGATTAGTGTCCTCTCTCTGATAGTTCTTGATTCCACTTGGAGATTGATGATCTCTTACTCATCCCTGGTCGAAAACAGAGAGATAAGTGTCAGAGGGGAAGATTTTGGAAGATTCCATGATCTTCCACCTCACAAATTGTCCTTGCCATTTTTTCATTCCCGACCATCGCACCCTATAGAGGGGCCACTCAGTATGCATCGCACCCTTTACACTGGGAAGGTGATATGCATCGCACCCTCTGCACTGGGTATTCAGTATGGTCTAGTTATGACCATTTCTGAGCAGTTTTTAGTGGAGAACTTCTAGGAGATGATGTAATCAGCTGACCTTGTTCCTTTAGGCAGTGAAGCAACACTTTTAGGGAATTAGGAGCCCTCAGTTTATGGACATTTATGATTGGGGTTGCAGTGCCCAAAAATGTATATAACATATGGATAGGTTGATGCAATGAACTTTTAGGAGTCATGATTTTGTCTAATGCAAACCATCACAAAAATCTAGCATATATTCAACTAGGATGATATCCTCTTTTATACCATGGAGGAAACTATGTTAGTTTCAAAGCGCATGGTGCTAAGTAAAAATCCAAGGTTTCACATCTGATCATATCTAGTGGATGTAGCATATATGGTGCATGCTTTCCTAGGTATGGGGTTGGAGTGGTAGACCACTGATGCTTGAATCTATGTTTATTCCCAAGAAAAGTGGTAGTACAAGTATTGTGCTTATTATCCCAAAACATGGAATGATTCCTCATCGCTCTTTTCCAATTATTGTTTTGTACTCCAACACCATGTATGTCAAACATAATACATGTAATTAGGATGCTAGGAGATTCATTTGTTCTATAGCACGAGACTTATATAGAAAAATATTGATAGATTAAACCTCCATACATATTTCAAAAGTTTCTGCCTAATAAATTGGATTTGTAAGAAGTAGTATACCATGTTCTAGTACATGTAGTTGGAGTATCTCTTGTTAGAAATAAGAAAATACATTGGATGCCAATGCCATTTTTCTGAGGATCTTGTGGTTTTCATCATGCAAAAGAAGCAAAAGATGAAGTTACATTCTATGTACATTCCATTCCATATAAGAAAGATATTGCTGGTATGCCCCATAAATGTTTTCAACAAATATTGTTAAGTCTACAAGTATATGTAGTCTTATGAATCTAAAACATGGAAATAGGAAAAATAATGCATAAAAGGGACATCAAATATGATAATGTTATTTTCCAAATGATATATCTCTCAAAAGCAAGAAACATTATAGAAAGGAGAAACAACCAAAGTAGTAATAGAAAATGAGATACTAGCAAAGGAAGCTAAGGCACTTAGACTTAAAAGAGAGGTAGTAGCAATGGAATTTAAGAGGAAGAGAAGAGAATAGGAATAACATGAGAATACAAATATACAAAAAATTTAAAGAGAGAGAATTGAATGAGATGAAGAATAAAGGACAAAGAAAGAAGAGGGATAGAAGGAAGCGAAGGAGGAAGCCTAACTCTTTGACCCCATGGACACTAGACTTACTAAAAATCCTTTTGGTACACTCTTAATCAAATACCATTTTTCTATGGGGGAGTTTGGGTTAGGGGTATTTACACCTTCAAAGTTATACCATGTAGTAAACCTAAATACTTATATCTGTGATAAATCCTTGAGAAAAATTGTTAAGAAAACTACAAAGAGACTTCACATTTATAGTGATCCCACATCTTAGTAAATATATATGCTCCTATGATTGAATATATTTTTGAATATCCTCTAGCCATATCCTTAATGAATGAAAAATTCACCCAAGCCTTTGAAAAAAATCTTAGATATATGGTCAAAGATCTTTATGATTCTAAATATAGAGTCAATATTTTGGAGGAAGAATTAAAGTCTAGAACATTCATTATGAGTTTAGAATGTATGCTAGTGAAGTACGAGAGGAATTCCATGCCATAGTCAAACAATTGCATGTTCATTTGTAAGTATTTTAGAAGCTATTAGCTTAAATAATAACATTTTGGACGAGGAGAAAGACTAGAAATAGATGAATTGATGAAATGGATTGACAAATTAACTGAAATATCTTGTAAGATTGTTTGATAAGGAATATTAGTTGAAATACATAGTGCTTGCAGATTACCAAAGGATTAGGGAGAAAATGGTAAAAGATATGGTAGATTCAACAAGAAACTACTCAAGAATTCATATAGTTGCAACAAGTCTAATAGATATATGAAAACTATTGAAGATCAATGGCTTGGGATAACTGAGACCAATAGGTTAGACTCAACTGCACATGCAAGAGAACTCCCTACAAGGATACCTCAAAAATGGACTAGTGAAATAATAAAAGAGAACTTAGTGGTACCATCCAAAGACCAAAATTTGATAAACTCCATTTTTCTTACATTGAGAAAGGATATGCAAGTTTAGTCCTAGGATTCAATGGTTTATGAAATAATAGGTATAAATTATGTTGTTCATTAGGGTAATATGAGTCTCTACTTATCGTTAAGGGTAGACAACTTAAATCAAAGACAAGAATGAGGGCTAATTATAATATTTCACTACAATTTTAATGTAAAAGGTAGGAAAATGGTTAAGATAAAGCCAATAGTCATGTCAATGGAAAGTCAATAATCCCTCGGAAATAGTTGAGAATGCAACTATATATGTCAAAGAGCACCCATTTGAAACGGCTCTTACTTTTCGTATTTTTAGAACTTCTTTTGAAATTTCCTAATGAGAAGAGTCCCTTAAGGCTATTTTGGAGCAAAAGTGATTGGTGTGTGATGTACCTACTATGAGCTAATTTTAGGTTGTGTATTTTCATTTCCACTATTGTTAGTTTATATGGCTCATTTGATAAACTACTCTTCTATGAATGTTACAACCATGCATCACTTCATTTTTCTAATATTACTATTTTGAGTTTATGAATGGATAGTGATGAATATGTTTGATATTTTTCAAATTAACTTCAGAACTTATTTTGTTTATATATTATTTATCTCTAATTTTCTTTAAAAATTAACTGTTTCATGTTGGAACCTAAAGTTATGTTTCTTCATAAAACTAGAGTTTATAGGTATAATGATTCAAATATTCAATTAACATAATACAATTAGTCAAGTGGCCTATTACCAAAATAGTTGACTCAGTGGTCGATGGGTTAGCCAAGTAATCAACTAATGGATGGTTGATCGAGTGGTCGACTAGCAGGGTTGCCAATTGAGTGGTCAAAGGAATTGATTGAATGGTTGGATCGACTTAGGAATTTAATTAGTCAATAAGAATTGGATTGACTAGAATAGTCAAATAGTCATTGATATAGCGTAGATTTCATGGAAATGATTGAAACTGTCGACACTTATTTGTGGGCCAGAACCTTCCACTATTCAAGGAAGTTGGTTAGATTTGGATACTATACATAAAGGACCCTATGGGTCAAATACATGTGAAATATTGAATAATAAAGAACATGATTGTTATTTAAATCATGAATTGTGATTTTTTGATCATAATACTCTACACTAAAGTGTTGTAACAAAGTTTTTAGACACAACCCATCATCTTGGAGCATAATTAATCTTTTGTTTATTTTTTGAGATTATGTTTTTTGTTTTGTGTTCTCAGTTTCCTTTAATCACCAACATGGTATAAAATATATTGGTTTTGACCTATCCCTATTGTCTTCAAATCATACTATGTCATATCTTACAATGATTGAATTCATGATACTTGATTTGCTGATTAGAACCTAATTTATAATATATCATTTTGGATGGATATAATTATGCTATTTGGGAACCAATATGGAAACCCTATTGAAGAGAAAAGGGTTTTAATTTCATATGAAGATCAATATTCCATATTTGAAGGATCACCAGATGAATTTTAGTCATTCACAAAAAAAATGAGGTTATTTGGGTTTCTATGAACTATATTATTCTAGAGATTCATTTTCATAAGTGTGGGGTTAGTTGTCCTTATGAGGTATAGAAAAAGTTGAAGTCGTTGTTTTATAAAGTTGATGCAATTCAGATCATGTAAGAGAAAGAGTTTATCTCACTTGATCCTCATTGATCTCAAGTGGTGGAGGACTATCTGGCTTGTATTAAAGAGCTACAATTGAAGTTGGCTGAACGTGGGACAAATTTTCCAAAGAAAGAAAAACAATGAACTAGTTGTGATGAATTTGGGAACACTTTATGATGTGTTATTCTCCTCATTTTTCGCCAATTGGAGATCACACATGGAAGATGGTAAGGACTAAAAATTTGACACCTTTTATGTCATATGTTAATCAAGGACCAACAAAGGTTGCTTAATGAAGCGAAGTTTGCAGGGAAAAGTTTAAGGATGGAAATTTATCTTAAAGATTAGAAACCTTGGCGATAATCGATAATATGAAAACTATAAAATGATTGGTGATATTTTAGTATAAATATTCAAACTTCTAATGATTTTATATAGTACCTATGAAATTTTGGTGACTTTTAAGGTAAAATAATTTTTCCCTATAAAATTTGGGCGAATCGTTTTTAGGAAAAAATGGGAATTCACAAATCTTTTTTTTGGAAAAAGCATGGAGAATTAGCTCATCTATGAATATTAGCCCCTAAAATTTTCCATGGAAGTTTGGTAGTAAAACATAGGCTCACTTCACCAAAGGTATGGGAAAGTAGAATTATAAGGAAAGAGGAAGTATGTTATAGTGCCTCAACCGAAAAGCTAAAGGGAAAAGTCATGGGTTAGCATTGAACAAGAAGAATCAAAAGAAGAAGACACATCTCTACCGTGGAAAGTTAGGACACATATAGAAAAACTATCAAAATAAGTGTGATGAGTTGGAGGAGAAGATTAAGTGACTTGAATGATTTATTTTGGCTAAAACATAGACCAATAGGCTGGATGAAAACTTCTCCTTCTTGTTTGGAACTCAAGGATTGCATGTTCACATTGTGTAGAATGATTGAGTAATCTATTTTTATTGAACTTATCATATGACAGAGGATGCTTCTTTTTTCTCCTCTTTGTATAAGGATGTTGAGGAAAATATTTATTCATCAAAGGATTTTTCTCTTGACATTGATAATCATAGTGATGTACCTTGTCGACATGGAAAAAACATGAATGTCTAACATGTGTCTAGTATGAGCATGAATCTATTGTTAGTTTCATGATTGACATCAACTAGTAAACTTATAAATTTTTTCCTTGATCAGTACTTTGTTAAATATTTGAGGAAAGTTGAGTTGAATGTCACCAAATGGTTTCTCAACTCAAAGGATGGACCGTATAATGTTTGTGACTTATCTTGACCAAATGTTGAACTACCTACTCTCATTGAACATATTAATGGTCAGAGCAGACTCTAGCATGAATGACTTAGATAACAATTTTTTTGAAGTCTGAAGATAATGGAAGCATATACATGGTTGTTGGTTTACAAAAGGTTCTTCCACTTGATGGAGTTTGTTGAGGGTGTGTGCTAAGTAAGCATCATGAAGCACCTTTTGACTTTGCAAAGCATGTAATGCACCAAATCTACTGAAGCTTGTTCATGGTGACCTTTGTTGCATTAATAAGCCTTCATTGGAAGGTGTGAAGTATATTTTAATATTCATTTATGAATTATCAAGGTTTATTTGAATTTATTTCTGAAAAATTATGACTCATGTCTTTGAAAGGTTTAAGGAATAATTTAGTGCATTGACTAAAAATTAATGCAATCAACCAATTAAATGTCTGAGATATGATAATGGAGGAGAACATATGATTTGATAGTTTTAAGAATGACTTGTTCAATAAAGTTTATTCCTCATACCCAACAAAATGACATGGTAGAATGTAAGAATATAAACCTAGTTGATATGGATTGATGTCTCTTACGAAGAAAATATTTTCTAACTTTTGGGTTGAAGTTGTATACCATGCCAACTATCTCTTGAATGTTGTTTCAACTAGAGCTATTAGTTCTATGCGTATTTTCAAGAGATGGTGTCAAAGATTCCCTAAATTAGACACCTCAAAGTTTTTGGATCTATTGCTTGGGTGCACATAATTTTGACGATTATAGAAAGAAATGGGATGGAAAGAGTCATGCTTGCATCATGATGGGCCACTTTGAAGAGTTGAAAGCCTATTGATTATTTGATCCAATCACAACAACCATTATCATCATAAATGCAATTTTTGATGAGAATTATTTTGACTTTAAATTTTTGAAATTCTTCCTATGGACTATTGCATAATGATCCCTTTAATATTGTTACAAATAATGGATTGATTATTCTCTTTTTAGTATTTTGACCACTATTCATGAGTCGAATAACCATCAATCATATCCAAATGAAACCATCACTTCTTTTGATGAAATTTATAAAGTAAATAACACATCATTGACTTCTTGTTTTCCTTGATGGACTACTAAAACAATTGAAGTCACTGGATCCAATTTTGGTGATGTTTCCTTAGTCTGAAAAATTGACAGCTAGAAGTAGCATGCTAATATTTCTACGATGGATCATGTTCATGAGACTTGTGATCCATATTCCTACATTGATGCACAAGGAGAACCTTAATGGGAATGAGATCTGCAGGTTTAAATGGATTCTCTTTTGAATAATTACACTTGGGACGTAGTTCCTTAACCATAAGGAAAGAATGTCGTGAAGTGTCAATGGGTGTATAAGACCGAATTTAATTTTTAAGGTGTTGTTCAGCATCATAAGGCCCATTTTGTTGCAAAATAATTTTCACAAGAAAAATGGCATCAAATACACCAAAACCTTTTCCTGTGTTGCAAAGTTGAATTATGTTCGATCAATTCTTTCCCTTGCTGCCTGTTTTGGATGGAAGGTTCATCAAATGTATGTTAAGAGTGCCTTTCTCCATGCTGACTTATTTGAAGAAATCTATATGGAGAAACCTCCTAATTTTGTGACATATTCAAATTTTGTTTATTGTTTGTATAAGTTGCTATGTGGTTTGAAGCAATCCCTCTCGGCTTGGTATGCGAAGATTGATCGACTCTTTCTTAATCTTTGGTTGAAACACTATGAATCTCAAAAAAATATCTATATATTACACATTAATGGTGATTTTGTAATTTTTGTTGTATATGTTGATGTTTTGATCATAACTAACACAAATAATGATGAAAATCATAGATTAAAAATTTGACCGGCTAACATCTTTGAGATGATAGATCTTGCTATTCTAAATTTTATCCTTGGTATTCAAGTTTTACCAGTGCATAATGATATCTTTCTCTTTGAATCTAATTATGTATTGGTTCTATTGAAATGATTTGGGATATATTACTATAAGCCATGTGTTACACCATTTCATTTGGGTATCAAATTGACTAAAGAGTGCCAATCTCCAAAAGTTGATGCTACTCTTTATTAACAATTGGTCAATAACCTTATTTATTTAACTCACAATCACTGAAATTTCCTTTGTTGTTAGTGTGGTTTCTTGGTTTATGAAAGATCCACGAGAAATGCACTAAAGAGATCCAACACAAATTGCTTCTTACATTAAGGGTACCTACCACTTTGGAATAAAATATTGTAGAAATTGAAAATTGTTAATTGACTTCACTGACTTCGACTAAGCAAGTGACAACAATGATAGAAAGTCCACTCCTGTATATGTTTTCTTCTTTAGTGTTGGAACATTGATTTAGATGTATAAGAAACATGTAGTTTCTTTTTCGATTACAAAAGAAAAATATCACGGAGTTGTTAATGCAGGGACAAAGGCAATTTGGACTTGTCTACTCCTAGGAGAGTTTGGCTTTTATTGTCGAAGCCTAGAATATTATTTGTTGTGACAATGAAAGTGAAATTTAGGTTGTTGATTGTCTTGTTGTAGATAACAATATGAAGCATGTTTAACTTCATGCTCACTAAAGAAAATTAGTTATGATGTTTGTCACTCTAGTCGATTGTAGAACATATGATTAGATTAATGATATCTTTATGAATCCATTGTTTGAATCCAAGTTCATTAAGTTACATGATATGCTACAATCGAGGGAGCTATTATTGTGGGGGGGTTGTTGCCCCAACAACCACCCTTTTATTTTTAAGAAAAATAAAGGGTCCCTCAAATAAAATTTTGAAGTATCGCCTTGCTTTGCATTTGGATTCCTAATTTTAATGATTTTTAGATTTTTTATTTTGTTATTCTTTGAGATTTTCATCATCTTCATCTTATCAATATGTTTCTAACAATGTAAAATTTTCCAAATTCTGACTTATTCTGATTTCCGAATAAAAAAGCACTTATTTATTTATTTATTTAACTATTTTTATTAATTTACATTATTTTAATAATTAATAATTGATTTTATTAATTTACCAAATCTCCCTCCTTATTTTTATTATTTAAATTTTATTTATTACATAACATTTTCATATTTTGTTTTTATATTTTAAATTTATTAAAAAACAACTTAATTAAATGGCGTTTTTAACTATTTTTTTTATTAATTATTATTATTATTTAATAGTTAATTAATATTATTTATTTAATTACCTAGCCCCTGACTTGTTTTTATTATTTTAATTTTTAATTACATATTGATTTGTTTTTTATATTTAAAAAAAAAAAAAAAAAAAAAAAAAACAAAAAAAAAAAAACAAAAACGGTTTAAATGTATTAAAAAAACACTTTAAAAAATGTGTGTTTTAAACCATTTTAATTAAATTTTTATATTATTTAATAATATTAATTAATTTTTTTTTTTTTTTTTTTTTTTTAATTAACCTAGCCTCCGACTTGCTTGTATTATTTTAATTTAAGTTATACATAACAGTTTTCATAGATTTTGTTTCAATATTTTGTTTTTATATTTTAATTTAAATAAAAATAAAATAGCCTTTAACATCCATACCACATCCCATATATGCCCTAATTTCCCTTTTCTTTTAAATAATGTTATAGTCCATTGAGATTATAAACATCAAAACTCACAATCTCCCCATGCATATGAGATATTGGCTTATTATTATTATTAATGATTCTACAATTTACACAATATGTTCTATAAATTTGCCCACACACTATTAAAAAATTCCAACTTCCAGAATGAATATATCGAGCTACGGAGCACGAAAATAGGCCTAGAATAACTTATTGGAAAGGGAAATTGAGGAAAACAATATGGAATCATTTATTTCAACAAATATGCATTCTAAACTACCCAAACATTTAGTAGAAAAATGCTACATTTTTTTTAATTAAATCTAAATTTCTGGGTTTTTTTTGAATAAAATTGGATGCTAAAACTTTTTGTTGCTTTGATCTCATCAATTCATTATCTATCTATTATAATTACAACAACATAAAGTGATTTGACTTAGATTTAGGGATTTGTTTCTAATTTACAGGAATCAAGTTTTTTTTAATAATTAATTTTGATTGTTTTGGATTGAGATTTTTGCATTAAGCTTTAATAATAGATTTTTTAAATGTTTTATGCATAATTTGTAGGTTATTGTTACCACTTGGAGCTCATGATTTATGGATTGGAATTTCATATGGGAAAGAAAAGATTATTCAAAATCCCAAGGAATCAGAAATCAAATTTTTTTGAAGTTGTTAAGAAACAGACTTTTATTTTATTTTGTTTTGTTTTTAAATTGCACTCTCTAATTATAAATAGAGGGTTTGTGGAAGAGTGTAAGGAGGTTGAACCAAAGCAAACAGAGCTTATATTATTGTGGGATCGTTCTTCTAAAATCACGGTTATAAGAGAGTTGGAAATTTTTGCACTTTAATACTCTGATTTTATAATCAATATTTTATAGTCAGTCTTTAAAGACCAATCAAGTATTAATATTTATTGAATGATGTGTTTTGAGTACTGTATGATCTTTTAATTATTTAAAAGACATTACTTTATCATTTTTCTTTATATTGATACATGCTGAATGTTGGAATATGCTTTTGTCATTTCTTTTGGAACAATCAAGTATATACAGTGTTGAGTTAATTTTTTATTAAAAAAAATTTGTTATTTGTTTAATATGAGTGAATTGACATTCATTTATGATATTCAAAAATAAGTTTATTAATCTTGCTTTCGTTATTGAGACATATTTTTTTTGTCATTTAGATTAATTTCATTATATGCAAATAAACATTAAAAAGCATAATAAATATAATCTGTTTTTCATAAGATTTTTAAGGTAGAGCCCAAAAATCCATTTAAGTAGCTAACTATACCCATATTCCAGTCAGGGTTTTCACTAATTGAAATATTTGTAGTATTTTCTCTAAGTACTACATTTGATTGATTTCCCCATCCCTTGCTATTTATGTTATTCAAGCCGATCTATTCATATGAAACAAAATTGTATAGTTGTGTATATTTACTTTTAAGTATCTAGGAAAATGAGATTATATTAATTTTCTTTTGATTGGTTTTTATGTATATATTTTTTAAAGTTATATTAATATAAGAAACTTGGCCTTTGTTCCCAAGAGTATATCACCATACCAAATGAGAAAGGGTCTAATTGGGACCTTGACTAGACCAATATTCACTCGTTGTAGGAGGTATTCTTCTGCCTATCAAAAAATTGACGTTGAAGGAGGGAACAACACTAAACTAACATGTGGAGATTTTCACATTAAGTTATTTAATTTTAACGGATCTTTCCCAAATCCCTATTTGGATTTGCATCTCTGGATGAGTATCTTGTAGCACTCCATTAAAGATAGTAAATGTCTTGTTGAAAACTAAATTTGATGGTAAGGGTAAAATTAATGCATATGAACATGTTCATCAATTTATTCAAAATTGTGTTTATCATGAAATGCTTCATCGAGGTGTCATGTGCATGATTCTCACCCTTACATTCGAAGGTCGTGCGAATATTTGATGTGAAGCATTGCTAGACTGTTGGCTTATAGGGGCCTAACCCAGGTTCATAGTTAATTTAGCCAAACAAATCCCAGTACTACTGGCTCTTTCGACAACAGTCTGCGGAGCGTGAACTGAGGTCTCACCTGAAGTAGTATCGTAGGGTGTTAGAACTAGGTTTCTGCACCCTGGAGATGTTTGATGAGTTCAAGTGGTCCATGGTTCAACCTTGCGCGCAAGTCGCTTTACGCACTTTCCCAGAGCTCGCAGCCTGATATACTACCTTCGCGCAGCCCTACTCGGGGGCTGAACATTGCGATTCTGCGTTATTATCCGAGTCCTCACTGGTATCCCACTATTAGTCAATTATTTTAGCCTACTTGCATGCTTTACAACATAAACCATTCATACAGGTGCGCGCAGTAAATAAATAGTATATCTGCAAATTATATCAAACATGCATTAACCCAAGAACAAATACACAAAATTATGATAAAAATTCTCTTTATTAATTCCTTCTTCGATTACAGACTCAACTCCGCCCTGCACACTCAACTGCAGGGGTCCACGCACTTAGCTACAGACTACTAGGCCTCTGCGCACTCAGCTGCAGAACCTTCTCCTACTCTATGACCCAAAGACACACTTCACTTAGTCGCTAGACTCTCTTTCTATCTCTCTACTACTTCTATCTCTTTACACTTAGAGCCTCACTCTATTTATACAATCCAATGGTCCGTGGACCATGAGTAGGTCTATCCAGCTTACATTACATTACAAGGCTAGGGTGGAAAACCTTGTGACTTTATCATACATTTCGCGCTCTGCGCCCACAACTCATGGAGCTTTATACCAATATTGGGTCAAAACTTGGGCTTTAAGCCCCAAGACATGCCTTGGGGGGATTCCATGCCCAACAGGTCTCCAACACAAATATCGTGACTCGCCCTTGAGTCACTCTGTCGGTGTGACAATCTTTACGGGGAGTCCCTCCAACTGTTCTCGAACTGCACGGAGGTTAGCAACGCACAGAGCTGCTGCTTGCTAGATCTGCTGCATGCGTTGTTCTGAGACCTCTGTGTCTAGGGTGCTTCTCTCCATCAATGTGTGCATCCCTTGTATGTGCACAAGCTTTCCTTCGATGTCTGCCATGATAGTGAAGGCCTCATCAATCCAAGGCTGGACACGTTATTTTAGAACAACCTCCTTATGTCGTGCTGCATCCACCTGCTCCTTCTGTGCTTTAGCCTGCTACATCCTCGCAAGCTGCTAGGCGAGGACCACTATTTGCACAGTTCCTCAGACACTATCATACTATTGTTGGAGTTCTCGCGCCTCTGTCTCTAAGCGCTGGATGTTGGGGTCCTCCTGCAGAGTGGTGAGGACCTCCAGTGATTCTTCCAACATGTTGGTGTAGTCGCGCACTGCACCTACGATTTCCTCCAATCCTGCTGCGATAGTGCTAGCGCACTGTTCTCTGACTTCCAGGGAAGTAGATAGCTGCGCATTTAACCGCAGCTCACGATCTAAAGATTCAACTCCAGCTGAACCTTGGTCATTTCTTCCCTGGCCTCGCAGACTCCTACTGCTAGCCTGTGGATCCGCACCTCCGCTGGTAGATCTTCTGGGATGGCCAGCTTCGGGATGCTTCAGCAAGCGTCGCCTATCACTTGCACCATAATTTTAATTTGCGACACTAATTCATCGCACTGCAAGCTGAGTTGTTCCATATTTATCTTCTGCTCGTTGAGGACCTGGAGCGCGCGACTCTCCTTAGCACGCAGCTCTACCGTTATCCCATCCTAAAATAGATATAATGTCTCGCATGGAAGGGCAACTAGATTAACACTGAGACATTTCATCATGCTAATCGAAAATCTGTCGGCCTCATTTGGTGCCACTAGATCCCCTTTCGGCAACACTATTGTGTTCGCCATCTGCACATGCAACATCTGCTCTGCTGCCGTGGATCTGACTGTGAGGTTGGTCGAAAGGGTCCTATTGATCACTATGTGTCAATGACCCATAACAGTACACCCCCTTCTTTGCATAAGGGATAACGCCTGATCGATGTGCTCCTACCATCCATCTATCATCATTAGCCCGAGGATCATCTTATAATGTAAACCCAGTTTGCATGTGTATAATGTAAATAATCTCAGCAGATTTGTGTTGTGTATGTAATCAGCTAGGTAAACCTACTTTTCTAGTGATGATCTACATTCGGGAGGTTTTTTGTCTTACCGATCCATTCTCGGATGGCCGACAGAGTTTTCCTTCAGCCTTACCCCAAAGCTGGAATGGATTTTGTCACTGGGATCTTAGAGGAGTCCTAGTGTTCCAGATTGAGTCTATGTAAAAGTGATTTGGGAATAATCCTAACTATTTGGTTAGGTTATTTTATTACAAATTGCTTGATCTACTAGATTATATTTGTGTCGCAGAACTGGGTAGTCCATGAGGGTCTTTTGTAAATGGGTTTTTCCCCTTGAGATGTAAAAAATGTAAAACATCATGATGTAAATTGTCTTGAGGGCTAGAAAAATAGTTTATCCCCTCATAGGTTAATTAATTAAATTTTCTGGACAAAATTAATTAAAATCCTAAGCCAAAAATTTAATTAATTATAGGTCCTAGGTAAATTTAAATTTTCCAAAGGCAAAATTCATGGGTCCTTTAAAAATTAAATTTTAAGAGGTCCAGGGACTAAGGTTAATCGATTATTTTGCTAAATTTTAAGCCTTTGGTCTCTGTGGTTAAGTCAAAGTCAAAATTTTGAGGAAATTAATACAAAATTTTGATTTTTGAATTTATTAAAATGCACTTAATTGAAAAATTTGAAATTTCCTAAATATTTAAAATTTCGACGGATGAGATTAAAAGAAATTTTGATCCTCATCAATGGTCGAGATCACTTTGATAAGGATCACACAAATTCGCCGTTGGAAGATTTATCTTTAAATAGGAGGTCAGCTGTCAGTTGAAATCATCTGATATTTTGATCATACTAAACGAAAAACTCTCTTGTAATCTTTTTATGAGCAATAAAGAAAGACTTTGGGGTTAATTTCTGTTGGTGTTACTCTTCATGGAAATGCTGTGAGATGTATTATTTTCGTGCGTAATTTATTTTTTGCCATTAATAATAACTTTTGAAGAGTGATTTGAGTACATGTATCTTGCTCAGTCGCTGGGGTTTGAATGATAATTTAATTTTTGAATATAATAGCATGTATCTCTATTAGATCTGAATTTTATTATTGTTTTCTCACTCTATGTTGACGACTGAATTGAGTTTTGCAGGAAAATCCTTGATTATTAGATCATCGGGCGTTCGGGAAAGTTCTCAGCTAAACCAACCAACTCCTGATCCATGTTTTCTAAAGAGCTCAGTTTGAATTTGATCCCAGGCTTATCATAAGATATTTTTATGGGTGATGCATGAGGGTTTTGAGCTCATTATCTCCTTTAAAAATTCAAAAAATTTAATCTTTTCTGAGCTAAATCATTAGATCTGGCTATTGAGAGCCTCATATAATCAAATCTGGGAACGGAGTCAGACTCAGACTCCCTAGATCTGATAGATCTACCATTTATGTAAATAGATTTGTAAAATTTTAGTTTTCTGACTTGGGTGTTTTTTGGGTCATGGTATATATTTTTTGGGTGTTTCTTGTTGCATTACAGCTACAGATATGAAGCCGAAGGTTGTGTAGAGTCCAGATCTAGGCCTTGGAGGGTAAGATCTGGATCTCTGGGGTTCAACAACATCAAATTTTGCAGGGAATATTATTAATCCTTTTGCAATCCAGGGTTTTAAATTTTAAAATTTTTATTTTCGGAAAATTTTTAAGGGGTTTCACTGACAATTCTTAAGTAGGAATATATCATTTTAATCAATTTTTTTGAGAAATCTGAAGCATTAAAACATGTTGGTGTGAAATTCGTTTTTTGAATGATCCAGGTGGATGTTGGTGGCCACCCACCTATCCCATTTGGACCCCCACAACTATCTCTTTCAGTCTTTTCAG
>APFE030206125.1:0-27528 GCA_000404065.3 Pinus taeda | reverse complement strand
AGGTTTCAAACCTGTACAGAAATTACCTGCATACCAATTCTAAATCACATGAAAAATAAAAATGCGAGAGCATAACACATAAAACACATATACACAGAGATTTCCCACTGGATCCCAAAACCGGACTACCAGCTTGATTTTTCATTATGTTCCTTTCAATGTTACAATACATATTTATACATGCCGAAGCATCCAATACCATGGACCGAAAAACCATCACGTCCAATACCATGGACCAAAAAACCATCGATTCAATACCATGGACCGAAAACCATCGCGTCCAAAAAACATGTGCAAAATCATGCACAAAACCATAGGTGGGTCCGCCCAACCTAACATAGGGTCCAAAACCAAAATTTTCTGGGGCGCTACCCCGGACCCCATAAAGTAGGGTTACGGGTACCCCTCAAACCCCCTGTTAACTATGTGGAAAGAATATAACACAACCCAACACACTGCCTCTCTTGAAAGCTGCCCCGCTTGAAACTGCCTTGCTTGATCTTCAAGGAATTCAAATTGAACGCTTGAAAATTTACTCCTCATGCATGAACCCAAACATAAATCATGACTGTGAATACTTGGCTCTTCTTGAAACTTGCAACCTGAGCGTACCAAGGTACCTAACGACTCTATTGATGAGGATAAGTGGTTGGACATGATAGGCGAAGTGTATAAGTTGACAACTGATGATGTAAACATAATAGATTTTGATAGATATGATAGCTGAGCAAGATTTTCTACAGATCTACACGAATCCCCGATTTCGTAGCACAACCAGGGTAAATCCTAGGTTATGTGCTATGAAAACACCTAGACTCTTTCGTAACATATAAGAACCTTAAAATGAATTTGATACATTGAATGTATGTGATTTGTGGGACCGATGATGAATGAGAATGGATTGTTGACCTTTATTTAACCATACCACCAAGACTCCTAGGACATAGACACTAAAATAAACATGGAAAAACTAATCTCGAACTAACACCTAACCCTTACAATCAAATTGATGTGAACAATTTATAAATTGCTTTTTAAGTGATAACACCTTCCACCTTTCATGGAGGTTCCTTCTCCTATTTAATCACTCACATTTGATATGATCAGCTAGTTGGTATAGTTGGTATAGTTGGTAATTGGAGAAATCTTAGTTTGTACAGTGCTATTAGTGCTTTGATAGATAGCTGGTGTGAGTGTGATAAGTGCGAGAGTGTTGCTAGTTTGAGGAAGTTTGTGAAGTGCCCTTGATTCCATGTAAAACTTGTGAGTGAGAGAGAGAGACTTGTTTGTTTGGGAGATCCATCATCCAAGAGTGAATGTTTGAAGAACATGCTGGCTGGATCCCTTTTGATAAGGCTTGTGACGTCAAGACTTTGGTTGTAAGCTGACCCTTATTTCATTATTAATGAAATCAATGATGTTTTCCTATGTCTTGTATATAATGTACTTGATAGCTCATGACTTCTTGACTTTGTGAGTAAATAGTTCATTTTTGTTTCCGATTATGTGCTTTGTTGTATTTCCTTTTCTTTGTTTCAGGTTGATCACTCATTAAGGAGAAGGAAGCGAAAGCTTGAGCAATGCAACAAAACTCCACTGACCACCGGCTAAGGTAGGCCTCCAACTTTAAGGAAATCTATTGTTGATTTGTCCTTGTTTGTGACTAGACCCACTCTAGGGCTAGAGGGGTTTCTTCTATCCATAGAGGGAACACTTTCCTGCATCACAAGGACCATATCGAAGTGGTCTGAGTTTTTGATAGGCTCCGATAAGGTGTTCCTTTTGCAAATGCAATCAGAATTTGTCACCCACCTGAAACTTGTGTGGCACTCGATATTGATCATGTCGCCTCTTGTACTTGGAATTTGATTTCTCCATAATGTCATTGTCTTGTTGGTGAATATGTTGGATGTGCTCAATGAAGTTGTTTTCCTTATCTATTTCAATCTGGACATGAGCCGAATCTGCATGAGTAGCTGCAAATGGCATGGCCACGTCAATGGGACACAGTGGCTAGAATCCCAAGCCCACCTGAAAAGGGTTGTGGCCAGTCGAGCTGTGGAGAGCCCGATTATAGCTGTGTTGAACATAGGGGAGGCTCTCATCCCATGTGCATGGATGCTTTGAGTTGTACATGTGCGGAATGTGTAGAATCATCTTGTTGACAACCTCTGTCTTGCCATCAGTTTGAGGATGGAAGGTTGTGGACTTAGTGAGTTTGGTGTCCAACATCGATCAGAGACTGAACCAAAATGTACTTAGGAACCTACTATCTCGATCTGAGATGGTAGACTGTGGGATCCCAAAGTGCACCCACACTCATTGAAAGAAGAGTTTAGCAGTGGCTTCTGCTGTGATATTATTCTTATAGGCTACCATAATGGCCATCTTCGAGAACCTGTCGATGACCACAAAAGCACAGTTGTTTCCATTCTTAGTGGAAAGGAAGGCCTGACATGTAATTCATGGAGATGGATTCCCAAGGTCGACTAGGGGTAGGTAGCGGGGTATAGAGGCCTTTCTTATTGACAATTAGTTTGGAAATGGCACATGATCTAATGTAATTCCCGATATCCTGTCAAAGATTCAGCCAATAGAAATATTTCTGTAGTATTGCCACTATTTTCTCAACCTCGAAATGCCCAGCAGCCCGACTGTAGTATGCTTCCAAAATCATCTTGGTGGTACCCTTCTTATACTTGATATTCAAATGGAACTGTTGTAGGTATGCGGACCACTTCTAATGGCAATCATTTTGTAATTTCCCTCGGGTCTGTATCAACTAGAGGAGTTGGTGGTCTATGTGGATGACCATTTCCTTCCCCGAAATGTAATGTTTCCATTGTCTACAGGCCTGCTTAATGGAATACATCTCTTTGTCATAAGTGGGATACTTCCAGACTATTTTTGAAAGTGTCTCACTGTGATATGCCAGTGGATGCCCTTGTTGAGTAAGGACTACCCCAATAGCATAGTCAAAGATAGTTGTCTCAACATCAAATGGTTGTTGCAAGTCTGGAAATGTGAGCACTGGTGCTGAGTAGAGGCGGTCTTTCAACTCTGTGAATGCATTCTATTGAGATTCAGACAAAAATTATTTTTCTTTCGCTACTCCCTTGGTGACTTGACTCAAGGGCCAAGTGATATGAGAAAATCCCAACATGAACCTATGGTAGAAGTTGGCAAGACCTAGAAAGCTGTGCAACTTCGTTAGAGTGGTTGGAGAGGGCCAATCTCGAATGACTTGGATCTTGTATGGATCCACATGCACCCCATTTTCATTAATAATGTATCCTAGATATTGAACCTGGTTCATGCCAAAAGTGCATTTCTCCAAATTGGCACATAACTTGTGTTGCCGCAGTGTTTGGAGAACCTGTCGGATGTGCTAGAGGTACTCTTCCCAACTCTGGTTGAAGATCAGGATGTCATCCAAGTATACCTCTACAAATGAGTTGATGAATGGCCGCAAAATGTCATCCATTAGCCTCATGAAGGTTTCTGGAGCATTTGTCAATCCGAAAGGCATAACCAACCATTCGAAAAGGCTCTCCTTGGCTTTGAAGGTAGTCTTCCACACATCGGAGGGTTCAATTGGTACCTGGTGATATCTTGACTTCAAATCAATCTTGCTGAAATAATTTTCCCCCTTCAATTGGTCCAAGAGGTTATTGATCCATGGGATTGGGTACCTATTACAGACAGTGATCTTTTTCAGGTCTCGATAGTTAATACAGAGTCTCCAAGTCCCATCCTTCTTTTGTACCAACATGATCAGGCTCCCACAGGGTGATTAACTTGAATGGATGTGACCTTTTTGTAGCAGCTCCTGAATCTGCCTCTTGATTTCATCGTTCTCTAGAACAGAGTGCCGATAGATTGTTCCATTAGGCAGTGATTCAACTGGGGTTAGATCGATGGAGTGCTTGACCTGATAGTGCAGAGGAACCCCTGTGGGGGAGGTGAAGATGTCCTCATACTCCTCCACGACCTTGTCCATCTATAGTTGATGTGTGTAGGGGCCCTGTCTTGAGGTTGTGGCCACCATATTCTTCTTTCCTTAAGGGCGTATCATCAGGAAAAAAAAATTCCCGATTTTATAAATGAGCTTACTGCATTTTTTTGTAGTAACCAAAGAGATGGCGATAGGCGGTGCTACCTCCGGTATCCTGTACAACTTATTTCCTAAAGTAATAATAACAGCACGGGGCATTGATTCATACACAGCATGTTGCTTCCACAAGTATGGTTGTCCTAATAATACATCACAAAATTCAAGGGTAGCAATGTCACACAATACCTCATCCGTGAAGGGCTTAACGTTGTATGGAAGACGACATCACTGGCTCACGCGAAGAACCCATCCTTGGTGAAGCCACCCAATGGTGTATAGTTGTGGATGTGCTGTGGTCGGTAAGCCCAACTACTTCATGACCTCTACCAAAATGAGGTTCTTTTGGCTCCCGCTGTCGACAATGAACTATAGTGGGGATCCCTTTACCCACATCTGAGAGTGGAAGAGATGCTCCTCTTCCTCTGGATCTTCAAGTTCCTCCTTCTGGATCTTCGTGGTGGCAACAGGGACGTTGGGCTTTGCATTGATAATCTACTTCCCTTTGTCATTTCCCTTGTCAGGTTCTAACTCAAAGTTGGAACATGCATCTGATACTAAAACCTTTAGCTCAACCACCAGTGACTGCTTGGCCCGACACTCACTTGGGTTGTGAGTGGAGCTCTTATGGAACTCACAACATTTTCCCATGTCCTTTTTTGGCTTTGCAGCACTATTCTTTACTTGCAGCTTTGGTGGGTTGTCTTGGGCCACCCCACCTTGGCTTTTTCCTTTGTTCTGCGGTTTGAGGGCACCTTTCCCTTGCTTTGAATTTGCAGATCCAAAGTCTCGCTTCTTCTGTCTAAACTTTTGCTCGACCTTGATAGCATATCAGTATGTTGTGCTGAGCAAGGAGATGTTAAGGAATTGTATTTCTTCTTGGATGTACTTGTGCAAGCAGCTACAATATTTGAGTATCTAACGCTACTCTGAATCCTTGATACCCAAGTTTGTGTGAGGGTTATGGAAAATATTGGTAAACTCCGGAATGTCTTGGTCCCTTCCCTACTGCAGCGTGGTCCACCTTATGTATTGATCCTCATAGCTTCCAATAGGGTAGTACTACTCCTTGATGGCATCCCAGAATGAATTCCAGGTGGGTGTGGCTGAAAATAGTGAGCTAGTACTTTAATCCTTCTGCTCGTAGTAGGTTTCCCACTAGTCCTTGACGTGTGGGGCTGCTTTCAGAAGAGTGAAAATAATATTTTCCCGACTGGAAAAATCATGAAAAAAAAATAACCCTCTAGTAGATTTAACCATTTATCGATGGAATTTGCATCTATCTAACCCTTGAATATGGTGATTTCAAAATTATCTTGTACCTTACAAGGTGTGGCATTTCCAGAGTAGATGTGGGAAGCCGATTCGTCGCCCCTAGGTATCCGCTAAAGGATCTAGGCAAAGTTGTCCATCATCGCATTCCTTTTTCGCTCAAGGGATTTTTCAAGAAAGATTTTGATAGGATCTCCTGCTCCCTCATCTTTCTTTTCATCCGCCATGGGAGGCTGGCAGGTTTTGCAGGTTCGTCTTGCAAAGGTTCGACCAGTTCAAGCCCTAACTCCTTATATCTCGACCTCATTGGGGACATGAAAAGAAAAACAGAGAAAAAATAGACCGCTCTGATACCACTAATCTGGATTTAAACAGGAACACAACAAATTATAGAGATAACCATAAACACAAGGTTGCATTGGAAATAATACTTCATTTCAATAATGTAAACTACTAAGATATGCTTACAAACAGAAAATGGAAATAAACAGCTAGGGCATTGGTAGCTTATCTCTGAGAAGAGATGTGTTGGCTACATGCCTTTGAACTGTGTTGCAATGAGTCTCAAAGGCCTATTTATTATTGAGAAACAATGGAAAACCCTAAACATCCAAAAACCTAACCCTAGAAGATGAAATGCCAAATTATGGGCCCCATTTGGGTAAATTGGTACATCAATTTCTCGTGGTCGTAATTTGGCATATGATCTTTGTTTGACTCGTGAAATATATTGTTAGAAAGATCTATCTGAGAACTGCAACTTTGGGAAGAGAAACATCAATCCATGGACCCATGTTGCTCCCAGGTTTCCCAAAAAACGTCATTTAGGGTCTCAAAATGGCTCTGGAAGTTTAGGACTTGAAAAAATGCTAAAACTAGTAAACTATGCTACAATTAAGGAAACTGAAAAGCTGAAAGAAACAATGGTGGGGGTCTAAGTGGACTTGGCAGGTGGCCACCAATATCCACCTGGATCATGTGCACTCAGCTGTAGGGGTCCATGCACACAACTACGGACTCTCCAAGCCTCTGCGCACATAGCTACAGAGCCTATACCTACTACCTTTATCCCTCGACTTGGACTTACAGATGATTTCAATATCTCTACTTAAAGTACCCATTACATTTCATACTATCAAAATTATACCTTTCCCTCATAGAGCCTCACTCTATTTATACCCTTCCCTGGCCCGGGACCCCTGCGCGGGCCGACTCTATTTATATTTCTTTACATTATCTTCGAGTGGACTACCCTTTGACTCATCCTATTACAATTCATGCTCTACACATTCAGCAGAGTCTTTACCCTAAATTTACCCAAATGTCCAGCTTCGCGTCCCTTAACCTTTATGCAGAGCTTCCGCTACCCAACAGTCGCCCAACACAATCATCGTGACTCGTCTCGAGTCACTCAGTTGGTGCGATGATTTTCTCATGGAGGTTGGTTACTAACTTCTACAAAACGCGTGTTTCTTCAACAAATTATATGGAGATCCATTGTTCCTGTTCCACTCGAGTCACAGATGCATCTGTGTTAGTCAGATTCACCTGCTCAGAATTGCATACTGCTTGCATATGTGCTAACTTGCCCTCAATCATTGTAGAGATGGAAAATGCTTCGTCGAGCCAAGGCTGAATGCATTCCTTAAGCTCAGCCTCTTGTCGTCGTGCAATTTCCATTTGGGCTTTGAGGGCATGGGCCTCCCGCATTTTAGCTAGCCGTTGTGTGAGAGCAGCCATCTGCGCATCATCGCAGGCTGTATCATAGGCCTATTGTAGTGCGCGTGCCTCAGCTTCTATGCGTTGTGTGGTAGGGTCCCCTTGGAGAGGTGTAAGTATACCAATCGACTGATCTAAGAGCCTTGAATATTCATGGACATCACACCTCATTGTTTCTATGCCTACTTGAATTTTCTTGTGATGTTGTTCCCAGTCGGCCAATGGTTGCTACGCTTGGAGTCTGAGCTCTGCTATTTGTCGAGTAAGCTCCCCATGTACTTTTATGACTACCTCTTGGGCCATGCGGGCTTCTGCAGCCATGTGTTGAACCTTAGTAATAGCGGGAAGGTCCATGGGGATATCTAATTCCAGAACCATGCTGCATGCTTCTGTCACAGCTTGTTCAATGTCCCGATACTGTTCGACCAAGGCAGTGTGGTGAAGATTCACTTGTTCTAACTCGGATTTTTGCTTCCTCAAAATGTGAAGGGCACAACTTTCTCTAGCTCGAAGTTCATTAGTGATTCCATCTTGTAGTTGGTAGAGTGACCCCCCAGGTAGGTCAGCTATATTTAACTCCCAACTATGGCTATCACCAGTGCTTTTGGCTAGGATAGCATCGGCTGGCAGCTGTACGGTATTCGGTGTGAGCCATACACCATCAGCTCAGCTGTGGTTGTATTGTTGTTGAGGATGTCCCTTCCTAGACAATGCACCTGCATTGCCTCCAATTGCATCTTGGTCTCCCCCAACACAATCGTTTGCTCTGTAATTAGAGCGGGCAAGGCACTGGTAGTGGTACGACTCACTGGGAATTCTTTCTCCAAATCCTTCGCTATTTTGGTCTTTTTCCAAGCAATTGGTGAGTCCTGTGTGCATGATCGCTTGACCTGGTCTACATGGTCCTACATATCTGGTTCTTGGCCTGACGTGAATACCTATTCTGCCTTGATATCTTCTACTAGTTGATTCATAGCCACTTCTTACTACGAGGCCATCTGTCGTTCCGGATGTGCCTTTTCTGCCAGGTGCATGAGTCGTTGTTTTCGGTCCTTCTTTTGCTATTGCGTGGCAAGTTAGTTGAGGATGGCCTTATCTACGACATGCCATTCGAGTGGCCACGCTGCCAAAACTACGTAGATTGCCTCATCTATTGCCATGAATGGAAGTGCAACCTAGGATTGTTCCAGATCCTTCCGCACCCGGATGTACAAGTGATGCATGTCGACTTTAAACTTGGCCATGCTCTAGAAATTGTTATAGATCATGGGACACATTCACGATCATCGAGCAATCCCTATCCTTATGCTTCCTTCCATAGATGTCCAAAATGCGCGAATTGCAGAAACCCTTGTTGCATCCCTAGTATTGCCTAACGCCATATACCGCAATGCCTCAGGGAGGTGATCCGTAATGTTGGGGAATTAGCTATCTTGTGGTAGTTTGCCTGTAACCAAGAGAATGGACAACAACAACCATGCATAGTGAAATGTCTTACCTTTATCCTAAGCTTCTTGACAATTGGTCAAGAATTCGTTGCATAAGAACTGTGCCCAATTGAACTGAACCACTTCAGCACACTATCCAGCCAGTGCAATGATAGAATCGGGTACTTCATCTATGTGGCATTTCCTCATGAGTTTACACACAAGGAGCTAGGTAGCCACTCGGACTGCTCAGCCATTGATGCTAGCTATGACATATTCACACTTACCTTTCTCCAACTAATATCATGCTGTTGTGGCTTCGGTGAGCCCTACCTCTCTACTAGTTTCGGTGGTGTCAGCAGGATCCTTTACCTTCAGCAGTAGATGCATTACTCAATGAATTAGCTCAGCGGTGATCAGGATCGGCTCTTCCAACCATAGGAACCCATCATGTACCAGACAGAGTAGTTGTCGGATTACAAATGCAGTAATAGTCACACGATGGTAATGAGGTAGCCATCTAAGTTTGAGGATGCCCACCTTCTCCACACCTAGTAGCCATAACCATGGTAATAACATATCTTCGACGAGCTCAAGGATCTTATCACGGTCAGCTAGATCCCAATCTTCAAATTTGAGGCTCAGAACATGCCCCAACAACAAGCCTTTGAACCTTATGTCATCTAGAAGAAGTGGGGCCTGAAGCTCAGCCTTCGCAGTGTCTATGTCCTTGGGTATCTTGGTTGACTCTTGCCATGGAGAAAGACATGGAGGTAATGATGGGAGTTGGAATGCATCCACCTCCTCCTCAACCTGCGTGTCTATCTGCTCAAGCAACTCTTGGAGAGCATCGTCATCCTCATCAGGTTTGGTGGAAATGAATTTGCCCTTATTAGCTGTGGATTGCTTGGTGAACCGTAGTGAGCCTTGAATTGTTCTTGTCTTTTTCTTAGTATTCTTCTTTCGTGTTGTACATGGGTATTTCGGAACCCCCGACACCTGACTCGCACATTCTGGATATTCCGCATTTAGTTGTATTTATTCCGTGAATCGTGCTCGGGTTCTGGCCATAGTACTCATGAGGTGTCTAGGAGCTAACTAATTTCTTCTTTGCTCTAATTTATAGTGCCAATATGCTCGTGTCATTCCTCGATCATAAAATAAAGCCAAAGTTTTCTACGACCTTCTTCCCTCCTTTTCTAGCATAGTGCTAACATTCCCTTGGCATATCTTAACAGATTTGATTTGGAGCCTTTGCCTTAAAGGCCCACTTCCTACTCCTTCCTGCCACACTGTATCATCCTTGTCATGAATAATGGTGCTAACAGTAATCTCTTGATTGGTCTGCATGGTAGCGTAGTCCCTCGGATGCTGCTGCAAATTGGGGGGAAAGTGCTTTGCCAGACTAGTTTTCTGCAAACTTGTTTATATTCCCACATCTTATTTCAACTGCTTGGGGTGTTGAGACTGTAGCGTCGACCCCCAGTCAGGTGTTCACACCGTTGGTGCGGCGTTGTAATGTCCCTGCTTGGTCATTCCTAACAGTATTCCTACACATTCCGACTCGCCTTAGGCACAAAGGGGCTACACTATTGTGAGTGTCATGGTGTGGCATTTTGCTAAATCTGTTCTCACATATCGCTCTTTGGTTTCTCGACCCTACACAAGGTCTACAGCTATCCGACTTCCTTTGAGCTTTCTTCCATCACTTACTCGAGACCCATCTAGGCCGTGGTATTTGCAACTTCCATGAGTTTTGTGTTATTAGACGGCCACGATGTGAGCTGCCCCTTGAGTCCCTACGGATGCTGCCACCGGCCACTAGCAACTAGATTCGCTTCAGGCTGCTTCCCTTAGTTAGTCTGGCCACTTGTGCCTGCCCCTATCCATGACCCCCATGCTTTTTCCTTCTCCTGAGCATGACTGCCCTTTTTTCTAGAGCCAAGGTCATTTGGGGTGCTGTTGTAGACATTATTGGCACACTTGGTTGTAATCTCACTGAGGGAACCAGTTTTTCGGCTTCCTCCATTGATGGTTCTATGTTTCCCATCACTACCATCTTGTTCCAATTTAATGTGGTTACTTCATGCAGGTGGTTCTGCCATCATTCAACCTCTTCATCCGAATCTGATGTGCATGAGAAATCACGGTCCCAGGAGAGTCGACCATATGCTGTTGGATTCACCCTGTCATGATCATGCGCTATGAGCTGATAGATACATTCTAGTTCCCCGTCACTGTAGTTGTCACGCACAGGTTTAGTATAATGTGTTCCTTCAGCTGGATCTAATGGAATTACTACTCGAAGACAATTCTTTTCAAAGATCATTTTTGGTTCCTAAGGTTGATGATTTCATTCATATATGTTGCCCAATCTATCCCTAGTAATGCTGGATATGGATTACTATCATCCACGATTTCAATGGCTTCAAAATTTGTTTGTGTGTTGGCATCATCAATATCCATAGTAACCCCTTGCAGCCTTCCCATAGGCAGAATCTTTTGCTGGTTGGCCATCTGTAATTGGATTTAGGGACCATTACAGCGTAGGCCTGCCCATGCATTCCCAAGTTTGCTTCGGTAGGACATTTGTGTCGGACCCCAGATCTAACACGACTTGGTCCATCTCATAGTCGCCAATTTGGGTGGTCAGTCTCATCTCCTAACCGATACGCAAAACATGTTTTCCCAATTTGTGAATCAGGCATGGTTCGTCTGCCCCAGCACATATATTTATTAATTCTTGTAACCCTCTCACCGCATTAGCATCCCTTAGAAGCTTCATACACGTTTCTAAAAAGGTAGCTATAAAAGACCTTTCCTGTTCCAGTTCTAGTTGCCCTTTACTACCCGAAGTTGATGCTTCTATGAAAATTTTCTTAGCCTCCAAAAATGATTCCTTTGCTTGTGCTAATTCAAATTTTGGTTGTTTTGTGAGAGCCTTATGAACCCATGTATCCTCTTCTGGCTTCTTCCCATTATCTTCCCCTGTAGCTACGCCACTTCTGACCATCATGTTTATGTTGGGGTCTTTAGTGCGTGTCTTAGCCTTCATCATCTGGACATTATGGGTGGGGCTAGCTAGGAGCACTCCTTTCTCCTGTAATTCAGCGATCAGTGTAGGACAATCAATTGCATCGTGATCAAACTGGTAGCATGATGGACAACATGCTTTAGTTGGATTCATACAATCCCATGTGTAATGTCCCTGTCCACCACAATTATAACAGATCAACTATCCACGGCCCGTCCGGGCCCCCATCCTTTGTGCCCTCGTCCACGTATCAAGAATCCCCCGCGCGCAAATGGTGTAGCTGGGTCCTATCCGTGCATCTCTATTTGCATCCTATACGTAGGTGGTCAATCCATCAACATGCGGCAATCTCGTTCCTCGTGACCCATTGTTCTACAGAAGTTACAAAATAAGTGCTCAAGAGGTTGTCGTAAGTTTAGCAATAGGTGGCAGCTATCTATGGCATGCTTTCATCCTACCTAGCAAATTGCACACCAGAGCACAGGCATAGCACTCGACCATGCTTGTACCTCCACTTTTAGCATCATCGGGCCTCCTTCTGTCAGATGGTATGAGAAAACTGGACAATGGTCCTTGTCATGCATTTGGCTCTTACATTTAATACAACCTATCTCTGGGCATACGTCTGGTCGAGACATTCTTCCTTGCTTCAGACTTTGTACTTCCAAGCTCAAGTTTTGAAGTTGCATGTGGATTTACTGAATTCCCAACCTCATGTCCGGTATTGGGGTCGTGTGTAACCTCATTGTTGTCTCCAGTGCCTCATCTTGGGTTGAGATCTTATGTTGTGACAAAGTCGTCCTTAAGTGGGGCGTCAAAGACACCACAAACCATGTGCAATGCTGCCCATCTGTTAAGGTCATGTTTGCTTCGCAAATAGTACTTTTTAATCTCTGGTCTAGATCTCACGGAGTTTCACCAAGCAACATTGCTATCTCTTTGAATTGAATGACCGGCTGGGCTTCAGACTTTGGTCGGCCAAACTCTTTATTCAGTGCATCCTCGATCACTGCTATTCCTTCATTTGGATATTCGGTTGAGTATTTTATGTACCATGTCAGTGCATGGTCCTGTAGTGCACTGACCAGCGTGGCCTTCTTAATATTTTCATCTGTTATGCCTTGCGTGTCCCATACATATTTTATCACAAAGAAGAACCGACTTGGCTCTTCATTCCCTACACCTTGAAATGTCAGTAACTTGACTGCGGTCGCCATCCTAGCTTTTGGTGGAGGGGATGGCGAGGGTGTTGGTGTGGACGGACTCGATACGAGTGAAGCGGGTGGTGGTGTAGATGGAGGTGGCATCAGTGGGAAGTGTTCTTTAATCAATTGCACTGGACTTCCTGGCGAGAACCTAGCAAGATCCTCCTCGCTTTCTCGCGAGACATAAATCAATGGGTTGTTCTCTACTTCTCCTATTCTTCGATAAGCCTTTCCAATCCACATTACCCTAGACATCAATACACACACAGAATCTTTTTTCGCAGAAAAGCATCTTAATTGAAGTATTCAATGATTTGATGTACCTACCCCGTGGTCCTTAGAGAAAGTGCCTTTTTGCTTCATTGTAACTTATGGTTGTACCTATCACGAATTCAGTGATAAACCCCCTATGATCCAATCTAACCAGTGGTCTACCATGTGCGCAAGTCTATCTTTGATGGCTTCTAGCCTTCGCACCAGTTTCGGAGTCCACGCTATTGGCTAGTCCAATCTGCACCTCCCCCCGCTATTAACTAACTTCGCGATCCACTCATATAATTATATCGGGAATGTTACGAAGAATATCTCATGTATGTCCATGAATATATAGCAATCCAACCACTGTTCCTCTAATGTCTGCAAGTTACTGCTCTCCTAAGCTGCGAACTCGTGGAGCTTCAGATCCCACCAATCTTCGAGTTCTTTCATTGTAGGATTCCAGTGTTCCCACTTTATACACCCCTTAGGCAGATCCCAGTCTCAGATACGAAACCAGTTGTTGGCTTATATGGGCCTAACCCATGTTCAGAAGAATTAGTTATCCCAACAAATCCTGCAGCTACCGGCGCTTTCGACAATAGCCCGTGGAGCGCGGACTGAGGTCTCACCCAAGGTAGCAGGGGAGGGTGCTGGAACTAGGTTTCCAAACCCTAGGGATGTCTAGGTGTGGTCTGAAGGTTTCGCACACTGGTTTAAAGCCCTGTGCTACCCGATTTTCACACAAATCCAGCTCGATTATTTCTTTCTTCTTAGTGCGCTTCTCTTATTAGATGAAGTAGTTACCAATTACCAAGGTATTTAAGTAAACATTTAATCAACACAACTGATTCGCGCATAAATATGATCTTATATTTACATTCATTTAAAACATAAATAGATTAAATCAAATAGATATTATGACAGCTTAGAAGAAACACAGGATTTTAGAAGAAACTTATCTTTATTTCCACTTTATCTTTAATACATCTAGATTTGCCTTGCGCACTCAGTTGTAGGGATTCACGCACACAACTATGGACTTTCTAGGCCTCTGCGCACACAGCTATAGAGCCTCTACCTACTACCTTTATCCCTTGACTTAGACTTACAAACGCTTTCAATCTCTCTACTTCAAGTACCCATTACATTTCATACTATCAAAATTCTACCTTTACCTCATAGAGCCTCGCTCTATTTATACCCTTCCTTGCCCCGCGACCCCTGTGCGGGCCGACTCTATTTATCTTTCTTTACATTATCTTCGGATGGACTACCCTTTGACTCATCTTATTACAATTCATGCTCTGTGCATGCACTGGAGTCTTTACCTTAACTTTACCCAAAATGTCCAGCTTCACGCCCCTTAACCGTTGCATGGGGCTTCTGCTACCCAACAATGTAACACTCATCTCCTTCTTCTCAACTTCCAGTTAGGGTGAAACTCAGAGCCCATGCGCATTTTGAGCCGCAAGGGCCAGAGCTTCTTGAGGCTTACCCATGCACTAAACGTTGATTGGAAAAGGCATGGTGGCTCCCATTTTTCGTGAAATTTAGTGGCCATAACCCTGAAGTGACAAAATTGTTCACTCTGACCTTGAATGGGGATTGTGTTCAGGTGGGGGATGTGGAGTTCATACTGACTGATGAATTGGTGGCATGGGCTTGTGGTATTCCATATATAGGATAATGTTGGTTCAAGAACCAGTGTTTTAATAAGAATTTATGTGTGTCATTCCTTCTCCTAGAGCATGCAAATCCGAATTGGAGTAAAGGCATCCCGCAAACGTTCCTGCGGGGTAAGTATTGGGACCTCCTCTATTTCCTACAGAACTACATCACATGCGAGGGTCGTTTCGGCCTCACCTTCTTATTTCATGTCTGGCATTTGGCTCATTTCTATGACAAACCCCTGAATTTTCCCTATTATCTACGAATGTCTTTGATTAAGATGTCTGTAGCTACAAAAGATAGGGTAGCTAGTCTGGAGGAGAATCTTTACCACCATGGGTTGGTAAATATTATCATGACACAGGTTCTGATGGGGAAAGGAAGGACATGGACTGAGTTCTTCACATAGAACTATTTTCTAGACAAAGAGGAAGACCCAGACTCCTTCAATTCTAGGAGGACAATACCTGCGATCGACCCTGAAATAGTGTCGCATATGCGTAAACATACGTTGAAGAAAAAGAGCAAGAAGAAGGGTACAAGCTTTGCCATAGCCGCACAAACAGAGGAACTCAGGACACAGTAGCTACAGGGGCCAGAAATATCAGAGATAGCAAAACACGAGGGCAGCACGAGTGCTGTGAAACCCATGAGACCAAAGGTTGGGGGAAAACCTCCATGGAAGCTTACTAGGATAAAAATTGTGGATATAATTGACCAGGATGTCATGGTGACAAGGGTGATAGAGGGCAACAAAACTGAACTGAAATCTGCCACTCCTGTTCCTTCTAGATGGTTCACTGGAAGCCAAATTAAGCAGTTATCAGTGCAAGTGGTGAGAAAAATCTTAGAAGCAGAAATCTTGCCCGACACACTCAAGAAAGGGAAGGAGAAATGTCATGTTTCTCTTAAGGATGAGGTTTGAATAGAGTGTGTTACATTCATTGAGGATGACGAGCTCCAATATGAAGGGGGTGATGATGAAGAGGCAGAGATTTCAGAAGGAGAAGACCGAGAGTCTCCCCACATTGATGAAGAACCACAGATAACGGATGAAAGAAAAAGGTGGTCACTCCAGGAGCTAGAAGAGATAATCATTGAGTTTACCATTTCTAAAAGAGCCTGGTGGAAAGAAAAAAAAGCATTGAAGGAAAATAGCCTAAGGATGCAAAGGGAGCATGAAGACTAGATTCAAAGAATTGACCAGATGCTAAAGAAGAAATAGAGTAGGATTGATCATCTGAAACAGAAGAACAGGGCATATAAAAATAAATTTCCTACAGATCCCAGCATGCATCAGTTGGACCAGTTAGTTGAAGTAGCAGATTAGTTAGCTACAGCTTCTGTAGCTAAGGGAAAGAACTAAAACTTTTTGGGAGAAATGACAGTTTTGTTGCATAGGGGACATGCAAAAGATCAGGTGTGGGGGAGATGTTGGGTTGTGACTTGACCCATTTTTGGCCATGTTTTTGAATCACATTCCCTCTACTTTTCAACCTATTTTCTATCCTACCTATCTATTTTCCACTCATTTTCCTATGTTTTGCCTAAATTTTTTTATTAGATTAAAGGTATGTGGATTTATTATTAAAAACATCATTTTGTCTTTAATCTTTAATTATTCTCTAGCTAAACTGTTAGTTCACTTAATCACTCTCTAACTAGCTCCAAGCCCACGTGTAGGATCATTCCACTTGGAAACAAGATCAATTTTGTACCAAAATGCCAAGTTTCGGATTTCTTGCACCAGCCCAGATTTCCGACAAAGCGCTACGGATTTCCTACAGAAACTGCGACTGCGCGTAATTGCCCAGAATTCCTACAGGGAAATCTGAGATTTGGCATAATGCACGCACATTCTGGATAAACCAAAACATGGGTTGAAAAGGGATTTCAATCCACATGGTCTCTATCCTATCATCATTGTTGATTTTCCCTTTTGACCATGTCTAAAGCTCCGATCCACTTGGATACAACCACTCTACATGGACACACTCTTGAAAGGTTATGTTGTCCAATCTATGCTTCCAGTCATAGATTGGACCTATTCCAGTTTATATCAGTTGATGTTGTTCTTTCTGTTTGGTTGCAGCCTTATTTAGCATGTTCTTCTTACTACTAGCCATTTTTGGGCTTGTTCCTTTGAATAAAAATAGTAAGGATATGGAGGCAGGGGCTAGCGAGGGTTGTGTTCAAATTTATACTATTGTGTGGCTTCAAGCCTATGCTATAACTTCACACTTTTATATATTAATACAAATTGCATGTTCTGCCCACTGTCCTGAGCAAATTCTCTTGTGTTTAGAGGGGTTGTGAGCAAAGGAAGGGCCCCCCTTCACTCACAACGCCCATGTATAATTAGTCTCTGATCTATTTATATTTGAGGTTTATTTTATCTTGCTTTGCTTCTAATTACAACAATAAGATCATTACATAACCAATGTGTCATTTATAAACTAGCAACACCTAGATGAATGGTTAAATTATTGTTTACAGTGGCCATCTTATATTGAATTCTGATTATTTCCATTTCTGAGATTGTTGAAGCATGGTTTGCCTATATTCTTTCAAAATCACCAACAAGAAGATCACGAGTTGTAGAGGGAGTGAATCCACTCTATAACCTTTGTTGCAAATTGGTCAATCAAGAGAGACTTGCATTGGTTTATGTGATTCAGTATTTAGAGATTTGACACTTCTAAGTATTTCACTTGCATATATTTTTCTTGCACCTCATTAGTTTACCTTCCCAAGTTGATAATTTATGTTTATCAAATTTTTCAATATAATTTGACTCAACCTTGACTAAGGGTAGGCAACAGAGTATAGAGACCTTGCTTCTTAATGGTGGGTTTGGTAGTGGCATAGGCAGTGTAGGATATGATGTACTTCCCGACATCCTGTCGAAGGTTTGGCTAGTAGAAATACTTCTGTAGTACTACGACCATTTTCATGACCCCAAAATGCCTAGTGGCCCGAATGTAGTGCACTTCCCAAATCATCTTGGCTTGCTCATTTGAAGTATCACAAAGGTGTCCTAGGTAGCATAGCATGGCATTCTAGAGGTGAAAATATGGAACTCTTTGACCCTCCAAGAGCATCTGGTATGTGTGGCCAAACTCTGGGTTGTTTTTGTAGAGAAGTGGCCACAAGATGTCATCCATCAGCCTCATGAAGGTTGCAGGAGCATTCATCAGCTCAAAAGGCATAACCAACCATTTGAAAAGGCCCCCCTTAGCTTTGAAGGCAATCTTCCACACATCAGAGGGTTCAATGAGTACCTAGTTAGCCAGACTTCAAGTTGATCTTGCTAAAATATTCCCCCCCCCGTTCATTTGGTGCAGAAGGTCATCAATCTGTGGGATCGGGTACCTATTCTGGAAGTGATCTTGTTCAGCATCTGGTATTCAAAACAGAGTCTCCAAGTCTCATCCTTCTTATGTACCAACATGATTGGGCTCCCACAAGGCAATGAACTTGGATGGATGTGACCTTTCTACAGTAGCTCCTGAGTCTACCTCTTGATTTCATTGTTCTCCATATCAGAATAGATTAGTCCATTGGGCAGTGACACACTTTGGGTCAGATCGATGGAGTGCTTGACCTAACAGTGCAGAGGCACCCCTGCAAGGGAGGTGAAGATGTCCTCATACTCCTCCACTACCTTGTCCATGTTTTGTTGTTGTGTGGAGGGGCCCTATACGGAAGGATATATCATCAGGAAAACAAATTTTTCAATTTCGGAAATGAGGTTATGTTGTGGTAAAAACACAACCCCCCATTTTTGACTTGCTCAACTCAAATAATGGGGACCCTTTCTATAAATTTTTTGGCTAAACACCTTTTTGGATTTTCATTTTAGTTGATTTCCCTATGCTTTTGTTAAATTTTAGTTTTCTTTGGATTCTTGTTTTGATTGCTTTGTTAGAATTGATTTTCTATAAGCTTCACATTGACGCTTGTTTCGCCTCATTTGGTCAGCTGGTTTGAAAATGTCACTCCTTTGAAAGTCTGATTATTTATGTAGCCTGGGTTAAAAATGCATAAAATGTACAATATCGCATTTTGTAAATAAATTAGTTCAATAATGCATTCAGTTTAAATATTAACTCGTAGAGAGTTTTACTAGCATTTTTCATTTTTCGGCCAAATCATTAAGTATCGAGATTTAAGAAGTTTACTCCAATTTCTAAATCAATTATTAATCTCGAAAACCCAAAATTTTCGAAGTGGCTGTAGTTTATTTTTATTTTTACTTTTATTAAGAGTGGCTGTAGTTTATAAAATAACCCTCATAAAATAAAATCAAAATCAAAATCAAAATTGATTTTTAATACTAAATCTCAGATTAATTAAATTAATTGTTATTTAAATATAATTAAATTTAATTAAACTAAAATTTAATATAATATATATATATTATATATATATATATTTTATATATATTCTCGGATTGGAAGTTTCATATGTAGCAAATTAAAAAACCCCTGATACATACCATGCCCCGATGCCCCGATGCGATATCGGATCGGGGAATTTGACTTCAGCATATTTCTTAAGACCCCGATAAGCCGTCTCGATGCCGATATGCCGACTGCGAAAAGGGCATGAGGCATCAACGTGTTTTGGGTTTAGTATAGTTTAATAAACACACTCATACTTATGAGTGTTATGGACTAAGGACCGTGCATAAAACATGAACTTTAAAATAAAACCCGCGTAATACCATTGGTTTTCCTTTAAAGGTTTAAGTCATCACTCATACGTATGAGTGAATCAGGTAAGATAGGAAAGTTATATTTAATTTAGTATTTAAATTAGTTAAATTATTTAATATGTAGAATAGAATTAAGTTAATTAAAATATAATTAATTATTGATTAGATTAATTAGTTTATAAATAATTAATTAGATTAATTTGTTAATTATATTAGTCAATTATAATTGTTAGTTAGATATTAATTAATAAATAGTTTACTAATAATTAGTTTAGTTTATAATTAGCAATTAAATTAGAATTAATTAGAGACTAATTTAGGATTAGTTTTTAAATTACAATATTTTTAGCCCAGCAACAGAATTTCCAGATTCATGCCAGATTTGATCCATCAACTTTGGAGACTTATAGATTGAGTTATACTTGGCCAAATGAGGCACAGGATGGCTCATTGGAAAGATAAAATCAAGGAGAATATTTCTGAGGAAGTTTCACCAACAGATTTAATCATTTATTGGGTCAAAAATCAAGCAGAAGATCAGGCTCCAAATTTTGAAAACAAAATCAATTTTTGAGTTATTTTCTTCAATTTCATTTGTCCAAAGCCTCTTCTAATTGCAGATCCATTGGTCAATGATATCCTTTGCCAATAAAACCATTCCAAGCATCAATACAGAGCTTATATTTTATTTTCAATTATTCATTTAAATAGAATTTGATTGAATTTGATTTAAATGCCAGTAATGCTATTTTGATTTTATTGTTGCATTTTAATTTATTTTGATTTCTTCTTGCAGGAAAAAAGTGGAAGAGATATGGAGAAAAGGATTTCAAGCAATGAGCATGCTCCAACAATTAAAAGATTAGAATTATGAACAAATAAAATTGTATTTGGCAGATTTCTCTTCAACAAACTCTCCTCTCCAAAATTCCTTTGCAAATAGTATAAATAATAGGTTGCAGAATAGAATGAGGGGCTACTCTCCTCTGCAATTTTAGACTTTGAAAGCACTACTGTAACAGGAATTTAGAGTTGTAGGAGAGAGGAGAGAAAATCTCAGATCTGGGGATTATTAAGGATTTTCTCTTTGTATCTTGAATTATGTGTGAGGGGCAGAGTTTTCACTATTGCGGCTCTAGTTTTGAAGGCAGAAGTTCAAGCAATGTAAAGCGTTGTTGGAGACCAAGGATAGAGAAATGGATGCAATAAATTGGTATTTTTAATACTACTGTTTCAAATATCAGTTTAAATTTTATGGTGACCGGAATGTGTCATTTATTCATGTTTGTGCACTATTGTCAATATGGGTAATTTGTCTCAATCTTGTTATTATGTATGTCTGTTTTTATGGATTAATTTCTCATTTTTGAGTAACTACTTACTCTGAAATCTGTCTTATGAAACCGATTTATTGAATGGTAATGTGTTGTGAACTGTTTCCATATATGATTATTCAATTATTGGATTTATTGATTTGATAATCAATATCATTTTTGTGAACTACTTCCTGGAATATTAGTGGTTTATTATTTCAAGTTTTAAGGTCTCAATATAATGTGTTTTGGTAACCATAATATCAGTTAATTGAACTACTTCATTAACTTGATATTCATTATAAACAAGACATATTTAAATCCCAATATTTTGATTATCTTGCTCTTAGTTGGGTTAGATCTATATCTGCCTAATTAAGATAGTATTTAGATTAGTTTATTTTTCTTGCATCATAGAATAAGCTTGTATTTAGAGTAAATTCTACATTCTTTTAAGTCCTCTCCTCAAGGAGGCAAAACTTTAGTTGTGGCTTCGCTGAACCCAAATCAGCTTAAGGGTCATTCTCTTGCCTGATCAGCAAGGAGAAGTGATCTGATATCCCTGTCTATTGGTAAGTAAAGATACATCATAAACCAATAGTATTAGGGAGGAGGTAATTGGACCTAGTTAAACCAGTTAGAGCCACCACACCAAACGGAAAAGGAGTTGTTTTAAGGTCCGGACCGGGTGGTTATCCCCTAATGTTGTTGCAATGATTTTCGAGGCATCAACATTTTTGGTGCTAGAAGGAGGGCCTCAGACTTGTTGTCTATTGGAGTCTTTTCAATTTTAACATATTGTTTAAATCACAATGGCTCCTCTTAAACTTCCAATTTGGAGTTGTATCCATGGACTTGCATCTTCCAATACTCCACCTGAAGTGGTAAGACTCTTGTCTCAGGTAAAGTTTAATGGTAAGAGAAATTCTTCTGCTTTTGATCATGTCTTTCAATTTATTCAAAATGTTTCAAATTATGATTTTCAAGGAATTGATGAAGGTATCTTATGCAGAATTTTTACTCTGACATTTGCGGGAAAAGCCAGAAGCTGGTGTGGAACTCTTCCAGTTGCTTCAATCCATAGATGGAATCAATTTGTTACAATTTTCATTTGTAAATTTGACGGCTATGATTATGAACAAGTATGTAAAGAAATTGAATATCTACGAAGGTTTGAAAATGAGTCTGTTAATGATTTTAATAGTCGATTTCATTTGAATTGCTTAAGATTTAAAGACGAAGATAAACCTACGGAAGAAGAATCATTAGATTGGTTTGAATATATTTTTTTCTCTTCCAACCTTTCCCAATCCATATGAAATTTATTCAAGCGTTGTTCCATCCCCTTCTAATATAAATGAGAATTCCAATATGGGTGTGCAAATAAATGGTGATGAAGTGGTTTCACAAAGCTTGGAAAATATTTCCATTCAAATGAAAGAAGACAACAACAACAATTTTGGAGGAAAAGCCGCCTTGAAATCTGAAAGCTACTTTGAAGTAAATTCGGAAAATCAAATCGCAAATCAGCAAGTACAACCAGCAATCAAAATGCAAAATGTTGTACAAATTTCTGAATTTCTCCATGATGAGAAAATGCCAAAATCAAAGAAGCAAAGCAACATTCTTCAAGAAAGCATACGCACACAAAGGAATGATTTGCAATCTGAAATTTACAATGAGCATAATGCACAAAAGCTCTCAAACAGAGACAATTTTAAATGCATTGTTTCAGGTTCACAGTTGTCCCTTTATCCTGATATTTTCAATGATGGTAATATTTTTCCTCTTGGTATTAATGATATTCCAGAAATTAAAGAGGATGATTTAAATGAATTACCATTAAATTTTTATCAAGATAAAGAAACAATAATTGATCATTCTTTTGCCACTAATAGACATGAGATTTTTGTTCCTCCTTGTTTAGATATATTGGATGAGATTGAAGGGAATTCTACAGAATCTTGTGAGGTCATTTATGATAATTACCCTGAAATTGAGGATGTTGATTTCTATTCTTTTCAAGAGAATCCTCATGATAAATCTCGGATAACATCTGAGAATGGGGAACTCTTCAATTTAGAAATTATCTCAACCAATCCTCATTTTAGAGCAGCAAATTATCTTCATGATTTCACCATTCAGGAAAACATTCCAATTTATGATTCATATCATGATCAAACTCTCATTCCTACTCATAATCACAATTCGTTTTCTAATTCACAAGTTGGAATTCAAAATTTTTCAAATTCCATAATTCTGGTCAATCCTTGTGAAAATCAAATCATTTCAAAATGATCCAAATTGTGCTGTAACATTAGTTGTACAAATAGTGATTTCATTTTAGTTTTTTATTTCAAAGTTATTTTTTTTAAATTTACATTTATTTTCTGATTTTATTTTGCAAAATTTTCACACTTTTCGCTGGCATATTGAACACCTTACTATCAAACACTCAATTGATGCATTGCCCAATTGGGAAATTCAAGTTTCATATTATAATCATCAGCATCAAAAGATATTAATATTCCAATTTAAATCAATGCTAATGTTTCATCAAAAGCTTCTATTTTTTCAAAGGCAATGTCAACAAGAGAATGCATTTTTGCAATCTAGCCAGCAACTTAATTCAATTAATAATTTTCCATTTCATTTGAAAGATTTCCATCCATTTTTCATTAATTCATTTGAAAAATATTTGGAAATTTTTCTCTCAAAGGAAATTGTTAATAGCTTAACATTTGTACATAACACTAACAATTTTTTCCAGGCCTTTGAATTTGAAAACTCATATCCACAATTCGGCCTATCATCTCCTCTTTTGAGCGTTTCCCAATCATTAATGGAAATCCATCCAGATTTCTATGATCCAATTGGTATTCAATTGGAAAGGAAATTTCAAGAGAAAGAGGTTTTAATTAAGTTGCTAACAATAACTGGACATTCTCATTTCATATTTAATTTTCTTAGTTTAATTAGATTTGTATTTTTATTACTAACATTTGAACTGTACATAAACACAGGAATAAAATTGAAAAAATGGCTACACTGGAAATATGACTATACATAGTCATTTTCATGTATATGTTTAGAATAGAAGTAGAACTAATTTAGTTAGCTTGTTTTATGTAGTTAATTTATTTGCAATAGTTCTGTAGATTAAAAAAATAAAACAAAGCAATCAGCCTTCTCATACATGTTCAGTGGGAACATTTTTCCTTATCAGAAAATTTTAATTCTTGCTTTCATTTTTGAAATTTCTTATAGCGATATCTCTACTCTGCCTATTTTGAATAATGTCTTGATTAAATTCAATTAAAGTTGCACTGGTTCGATGCTCAAAGCCACTTTTTTTATTTCGAGATTCCTTCTAAGATTTTCTTTTTGAAATTTATATTGGTAAGGATTTGAGGATATTAAAGCTTCATGATCCCATTATCCCATGAGATTCATGGATTGACTTTGGATAACCGAATTCTAATTAATCATTATTAGTCCGTCTAACCTTCTGGTAATCATATGAAGTTCATATTTTTTCCTCAGAATTTGCCAAAAGCTGATCTTAAGGATGCCCATTTTGCCGAGTGCACACATTTAAATCTGTTTTGATATTTTTCTACAATTAGTGGCTTAATCTCATTCTAATCTTTAGTTTATTATCTAATGCTGTAAAATGCATCATGTTTATTTACTAAAGGCATTATTGAATAGTCACTATAACAATACAGATTTTTCTCAAAGATTAATTCGGAATGAGCAGAGGTAATAAATTGTTGTTTCACTTCGAAAGGGAAGCATAGTTTCATATTTATTTCTGGTAAATTTTATATTCCACGGACATCAATAAACAGATTTTATTTACACTGATTACGCACTTAGATTTAGAATAAATAATGAGGTGATTTTAAACGAAAGAAAATTTTTGATAAACCAAAGGAAGAATTTGAAAATTTATGAGGTAAAATATGCAGACAATTTCCTTCCAGGTACACATTTACAAGTTCGTTCTCATCTCTTATTACTTTCTATTTTTCTTAGCTTATTTTTGATTCGTCTTCTGTTTTATTTGCAGGTTTTTATTTCTTTTCAAAACTTGAAGTAAGCAGCAAACTCATTTCAAATTTGCAAACAGGTTCAGGGAAATTCAATTCTGATTCATTAGAAATTAAGCATTTTTGTAGCTTTGCTTTCATTCATTAGAAAACCCAATTGAAATTTCAAGGAATATCATAAGACCACTCGCATCATAAGATTTCATCGGAAGTAGTTCTTAGCATTTCTTTTGATAACAAATTGTTCATCAAAGACCTCCGATGTATTATCTTACTCATATGGCATATCGCATTTCACATATCAGAGCTTTACAGTTGAAGTATATTTCCATTATCGTGAATTGCCAATCTCTCATAATCGACTTTATCGATATTGCAATGACCACATAATTCCGTATCCGACATAAAATTCAAATCAAATTCATAAAATATCGTGTCCGCTCAATCGCAATAATGGTAGGAGCATAACTTTAAAAGAGGTCGATGTCTCAGATCCGATATGTTATTAAAATCCCATCATAAAAAGTTATCGGGTCCGCTATTCATCACATATCGGCATCACAAGAAATATATTGTGTTACATCGGGTGCTTAAGATTGCCGATCGCTGATTAGTTATGTCATTCATCCCATCGTTGATATCGCAATCACTTCCTTGCAGTTTTATTTATGGCCATACCATTATTTTGAATCTACGATGCGCGATGTGCAAAATATAAAATGCAAGATAAGGTGTGCAATGTGCAATTTGTGACATAACTGTCCCCGATCCCTAATAGAACATTTCTTAATGATGTGATCGCTTCATTTCATTGCACATATTCTCATCGCATGTTCTTAATCGGCAATTTGCCATTGCAATCTATGATGCGATAGCTTCCAATGCATGCCTTTGAGCCATTAACATTTAATCGATATATGGCATAGCAACAAAAGTGAAGTCTTGCAAATTAAAATTCAAGCATGGTAAAGAGACATGTGATGCGAACCATCTGATACAATGATATGTTATTTTAAAAGCGAGCTGGGGTAACCACTATGGTAAGAAAGCAGTTAATGACCAATTTGCAACATATTTAAACCATTTTTATTTCTCATACATTTCAGTTTTAAATATATAATTCCATAATTAAAAATGGAATTCAAGACCTCTCTATCTTCATATTTAAATTTTATTATCTTGAATTTGGTCTTCATTTTGGACAATTTATAAAATCATGGAATCTATATGAAACTTATAATATTTTGAGAAACAATCATTACTGCAAATTCTCATTCTCATTTTTGATGCATTTGTTTTAATTTCAACTCCCTTAAGCACTAGGTATTCTGTCTTTACATTTTACTGCTTGCTTTAGTTTAAATAAAATAAATAATGATTTTGGGTTACAGGATTTCAATTAGTTTGACTTCTTTATGTTTTCAATATTAATTAAAATAAGAAGTCAGCCACTTTGGAAAAACTGATACCTTTCAGGTAAGATCAAAAGCAATTATCCAATGGTAAGATTCATGTACCCACTTTCATTAATTTCCATTTCGTTACTTTAGTTTCAGTTTTGTTTTTCTGATATATGAATATGTTTTGCAGCGATTCATAAAAGCCTCAAATCCTCTGCCAGATCATATTTTCAAAGTCCATACTCTTCTCCTGGCTTTATTTCAATAAGCAGCGATAATCTTCATCGAAACAACTACACCAGGAAGTTTCTAAACCTTTAATCTGTTTCTTTGAGCATTCCTTTTTTAGAAAATGATTAAGTTGATGCTTGGAAACAAGAAGATTCATATTAGATAGAAAGTACTCATTGTGGCTGAATTTTACAATCACTGTTATCTAAAAGCCTAAAGCATTCACAACTCTACAAGGTATGTTTTTCTAAATCTCAACATAAGAAGGAATGATTACATGCTTATTTTCTTTTTCTTCATATTGTTGGAGACATTGGTATAAACATTATTGTTTGAGTTTATTTTGTGAAACTTGGATTTTCCTTTCCATTTTTAGAGATTTCTTTGTTTTTATTTTTGTTCGCTGATTTCTTTTCTCATTGTAGTATAAGAATTATTTTCCTTCGGATTTCAGCTTTGATTTTGGTGACTTTGCCATTATTTATATAGAAGGCCTATTTGTTACCTAACAATGGTCAAGATACGTGGAGAAAAATTGTTAATAGTCACCTATTAGTTTTTTCTTAAATCTCTTAGTAAAGTTTGATTTTCTTATTATTAAAGTAGACATACTTAAGGAAGAGATTATCAATCAAGAGAAGTTGGCAAAATATCATAAAATCTGCAAAAATTCATTTTTCATCAAAATTATAATCATTTTGAGACTTCAAAATTTTATTAGGATCTTTCAAAGTTCTATTATCAGTCAAGAAAAGTTATTTTTAACCAAGTAAAGATACTTTACAGCAAAGCACCTTTAACTCTGAAATTGTCATTCTTTATTCTTAAGGAGTCAATGATTCTCCCTATCCCAAAAAGTCTTATTTTTCTAGAGTATAATCCAGAAATATATTTAAACTTAAAAGATAAGAGGTCTCATCGTGAGCCTGCTTACCATGATCATAGGGGAAAAATAGACTGACATTACCAACACTGTTAAACAAACCAGGGTAATGGCTTATGATTGCAAACAATTATAAGACAAGGGGTCTCATCACGAGCCAGCTTGTTCAGTCCAATTTTAACCAGTGAATGGCAATGTCAACTATCTGGCCACCAAACCAGGACAATGGCTTTTAAGA
>APFE030206114.1:45447-82130 GCA_000404065.3 Pinus taeda | reverse complement strand
TGCAGAGCCTCTATCTACCACCCAATATCCCCGACTCGGACTTACAGATGCACATCTAATCTTCACAGACCCATAGCACTATGTTTCATTCCAATTTCGAAAAATTGCTTTCTACCCTTAGAGCCTCACTCTATTTATACATTCCCATGGTCCACGGACCATGGGTAGGCCAACTAACTCCCTATTATTCTATATCATTTCTTTGGGTGGACAACCCTTTGACTCGACTTTTTGCATTTTGCGCTTTGCATATTTCGGAGTTTTACAATATTTTTATCCTAACTTATAGGCTCTCAACCCAAAAATAGTTACGCGGGACCTCCGCTACCCAACAAGATGTATGGCATCTCTATTCTTTTTTAACTTCCTTTAGAAGTTGGAACAATGACAAAATAGCCAACTCTATTTCCTTCAGTATTATTGAACCATGTGGTTCAACTGCGGCCAAAAAGACATTGCCCAAAATACAATCTACTGGAATATCTGCAACTGCAAACTTTAGCTTTATACAATGTTGGTCGAAACAGATAGAGGCCTTTGGTACTTCATACCTGAGTGTTTTGTCTCCTAGACCAACCACCTTTCTTTCTGCAGAGATCTAGTATTTTGTTGGGATAGCTTTCATGTCTAATATATTTACATCTGCACCAGAGTCCAGTAGTGCAGTTAAAGAAAACATTTCACCTTGTATGCAAATATTCACCTGTACATGATGTTGCTGATATTCAATGGCCAGAATTTGCATTTCTTCGAATCCTAAAATAGGATCTTTCTTTCCTTCAATGATCTCAACTTTTGGCTCTTTGAAGTTAGTTATGGCATTCCCTTCATTTGCATTTGTTTCTATAGGTTGTTTTCCTTTTTCTAATTCGGCCATTTTAGACTTTAAAACAGAGATTTTAGTTTTGAGATTATGTATTTCTCTGCTTACCTCCCCCAAGGTGAGTGAGTGAACCTTATCCTGCAGTTGGTGCTTCTAAAAAGACTTGGTGTTTCGTGCAAAGGAGGCGTCCATGAACAATGGTTTTTTAGCATAATTTTTGGAAGAACTGGAAGAACGAAGCTGGTCCATAAATGCTTTTGTGAGTCTACTCTTCATTTCGCCTTCTTCCAAGGTGCGTATTTGGGAAAGGATTTTCATCTCTTCTTCTTTTGTCTGGACCATCAACACTTTTTCTTTCTGTGGTGTTGCATAAGTTTCCTCGATGGAGGATTCACTTTAAGCATCTGAATCAAAGTCAGAATAATTATGACATTCACAATTTTCTGACTCTGAGCAATCACAAGGTTGCATATAAGTATTTAATTCTTCTATGGATGAAGAATCAAAAGAGGAGCTATATGAATTAGCAGATGATTCTTCTAGCTATTGTTGTTGGATTTGTTCTTTGATCACGAAATTAGGACAGTGATTTGTTGCATGACCTTTTGACCCACATTTCGTACATTGTATTTGGGTCTTTGTTTTGATAGTCTTTCCTCGTTTGAACAGAGATTGAGATTTCTTACCTCTGTTTTTCTTCGACTCTTCTCCTACTAGACATTTATTTGAAGTGTTTCCAGTCTTACCACAAAGCCAACATGTAAGCTTATTCCATTTCTCCTGTTTGGAGGTATGCAAGTGTATATCAGAAGGCTATATACAAGGCTTGTAGTAATGTGTTCTAGGGACATATCTGTAATATCCCTTTTTGGGCCTTCAAGAAGCCTTGGGTCTATTTGAGACCTATTTTATGCCTTTGTGATATTTGGCAGCCTGTTTGTGTTCTTTCTTGGCTTTCTTTTTAGTTTTTCTCCTTCTAACTAAAGGATCATCAATGGTTAGACCATATCTACTACAAATAGATTTACTATCTGGAAGCCTTGATAATTTGTCTAAGGATCTATTTACCTTAAAGCTAGTACACAGACTGACAAATGCTTTGATGATGAGAGAATAAATTTCTCCCCAGGTATATGATTCAAATAGTAATTGAAATACTTCTTGCAGTATGATATAATCAACAAATCTGGAAGGCAAAGCTGCAAGATATACCTATTTCCATAGCAATTTTTTTGAATCTTTCATCTCATATATTCTCTGCATCCAATCCCGATGAAAGTCTTCAAATTGTGACATATTATTACAATTGAGGTTCATGAGTATGACCTCATGCTTGTCAGCAATCTCTGTCTCAGAACCACATCAGTGTTCTAAGATCATAGAAGTTAGAGCTTCAATCATATTTCTCTGCATTGTCCCATCTGAATTGTGTATAATATCACCTGCTTCATCTTTGAGTATTTCATTCTCCATTTTTACTAGTAAAGCTGGAGATGATTCAGTCTCCCACCATATAAGAAGTGTTCCAATAAAACACTGAATGATAGTTTTATAAGCTTCAACTTCATTCTTCCCTTTGAGACACATTAATTTGTACTCTGTGAACATCATGTCGATCAGTTGTCTGATCTGTCCAACATTAAGATTATCAATATTCCATTCTCTGTGTGATTCAGGGAAGAATGTGTGTGTTTATGGAATTTTTCCTTTTCCATCCAAGTCAGGAGCTGGATATTTATGGAACTTACTTTCTAGTGGTTCATATATGGGAATTTGAGATTCTAATTCTTTCTCTTCTTTAAATAAGGAGGCTATTGAAATCTGTTTTGTGGCTTCAGATTTATCTGAGGAGGTCTGAGCTATTTCTTTTGGAAACAACTTTGGGAATCTGTCAATAGGTTTGACAGGATTCTGTATTTGTACATTTCTCTTGCATAAGAAAGAAGTAGGGACTGGTTTATCTGTCTTTGACAGACTCATTTGTCAACTTTTTCTATTAAGTCTGTTAACAATCCCTTAGTAGTACCAATGTGGTCTACCATATTTTCTTCTACTTCTTCAATCTTATTGAGAGATTCTTTTACATAAGATCTTACAACAGAAGATGAGTACTATACATCATTAAGACACTTATTTACATCATTAAGAGAAACTTGAACAGTGTCAAACTGTTCTTTTATTTCAACTAATTTTGCTACACTCAATTCAAGCCCTTTGACTGCAGTATTTGTCCAGTTAATTTGTTCACTAGCTTTTTGTATTCTTCCATCTATACCCAGTGCATGGTCATCTTTAAGGACTAAAGGAGTGGCCTTTACAATGTTCTGATTTCCCCCAAGGATGATACCTTTGTATGGAGGGAACGTAGATGATGTTTCTAATTTACTACCATCTAAAGTAGTCCAAGAATGCTTGGCTGATGAGGAGGATGGTGTACCAGTCATCAATACATTTTCTGACTCAACATTTCTTTTCCAAACATAGAAAGACATCCAAGAATTTGTTTTATCCATATACCTTTTCCATTCCTGAGACAACTTTATTTTTTCTTCAACTGTATTATTGAGACCAAATTGTTCTGCCTCAGGGTGAGTGTAGATATCCCAATTCAACATTTCTTTCATCCACTGAGATTCTATTTTGGTCTTTCTGCAACCATCCATTAAGGTAAAGAATTTATGCATCTTTGGTATAGAGGGATTTTTACAGTCAAATGGTAAAGGTCAAAATCTAGACTCTGGAATAAGGTCATTCATCTGTTCTAGATATCCTAGGCCATATCTAGGCATGTTGCCTGGCCCCATTTTACTGAACATTTCTGTCAGCCTTGGATCTTCTAGAGTAGGTAGTTCATGCATCATGAGAACATGGTCAGACTTGTGTGGAAATGATATATCTGTACATTTCGGGTTTGGACATGGATTTATGGATGTGGAAGGAGGTGCTTCACCAGTTCGAGGATGATGGTTCTCATGTATAGCCAACTTAGCAAGAGTGCTTAGATTTACAGATGACTAACACTCAGGACATTTTACTTCTAATGAAGAAAAAATTACACTCTATGCAAATTCAAATAATGAAATATGGCAGCAATGATTTAAAACAAAACTGGAACAGGCGGTATCTACAATGCTTGGATCATGGTAGTATGATGAGCTTCTGTGGGCTTCTTCAATTCTTCTGCGGTGTGGATCTTCTAGGAAAAGATAGGACGACATAGGATTGATTTTCTTGGATATCTGCAGAAGTTATTTTCCTCAAAGCATGAGGCTTGGGATTTGAAACGACCCAGTGTTCTGGGAAAGTGAGATATTCCCAACGGATGGTCTGGTGTTCGATTTTCTGATTTTTTGAGTCAGTCAAAATAACGACACTATAATTATTATAGCACATAATAAGTAAGCGGAATTTTTATTTTATTTTTATTCTTTTTCTTTTTCTGGTGGTTCACGGACACCCGTGGTCATTGGGTGGCTACTACGTCCATGGAAATATCTGAGCTTGATCAAGGGTATCAAGCCCCGCGGCCAATAGCTAGGCCTAACCCCAAGGGCTTTGGGGAGAATTGACCCTATGACCTCCCGAATGGCGAGGCACTTATTTGACCAGTTGAGCTAACCCTTGGGGCTTAATAAGTAAGTGAAATTATTGGGATGGGTATTGAATTTGTTTTAAATAAAATTTAAAACATATCAATATTTATATTCATTATAATTTATAATAAGTTTTAATGTATATTATGTTTTTTTTGGGTGAAACTTTAATGGTTGAATAGTTTTTCTTTTAGTTAGTTTTATCGATAAGAAATATTTCATGAAAAATAACACATTGATATTTCTTAAAAATCTGTGCAAATCTTCTAGTTGATAGAGACAATTATTTTATTTTTTAAAATAAATATTTGTTATTTTGAAGTTATAAATAAATAGAATATTTATTGCAATAAAAATGCGTAATTTTTGGTTGTTCATATTAGAGAGATTTGTGTGGGAATGATATCTATCAATATTCTAGCATTAATAGTTTTTAAATTTTCAAATATTTCTTATTCATCAATGCATAAGCTAAAAAGAAACTTGAAAATATTAACCTATGTATATATATAAGATAAGTACTAACCCCAAGGGTTGGGTTAGTGCTTTGATATTGTTGCTAGTTGTTGTTGATTACTAGTTTTAGTCTCTTCAGTTCCCTTGGGGTGAGGCTCCGTAATCAGGGCCGACAATTTACCCAGTTTACCATCCACGAAATGTGGGGAAGTACTCCCTATTTCACGTGCTTTCATTCCATGTGTGTGTGTGAGAGAGAGAGATAAGTACTTGAAGGGATAGTGATATTCAATACTATTATAGTTGCCTAGAATGAAACTCATTAATATTCCCCTCCACGATGCATAAGTTGGAGGAACCCTAAAATAATTAATGTATGTATTGTAGATGCAATATAAGTACTCAAGGGGAGAGTGTTATTCGAGCACTTTTCTAGTTATAGAGAATATAACAATTTGTAACCTCGAAAGAAACTTGAATAGAGTTAATGTGTGTAATATAGTTGTAAGATATATACTAAAAAATAGTAGAGTATTTGAACATTTGTGCATATAGATAGAGGTATATTTCATCCACCTCAAATGTTTTCTATTTCATAAGCTCACTTCGGCAATATCCAAGCTTTGTCCCAAGGCCTTCTATGTGCTCTACCAAGTGAATTGCATTAATATATGTGCACATGACATGACTTGTCTTTATTATTATTATTATTATTTAATTAAGCCACTTTGTTTTTATTTTCATTTTTTAATGTACAACTGGGTTATAGAGCATCTCTCAGTGCAAAAAATTGTATATGTTTAATGATGTACTTTCTTGCACTTAATTTTCTTATATCATTCTAGAGTTTTTTTTTTAGGAAAGCGAGGTGAGTAAGTAGACATGTATACATGGTTTTATCTCAAATTTCCCTTTTTCGAGGATGGTAATTATAGGATTTCATCTTAAATTTCCCTTTTTTCTACATATATTGTTTTCCCATTTTCTATATTTCCTTCCTCTAGATGGGATGTCATCTACTAAGAAAAGGAAAAGCCCTACATTTCTCAAGGAGTCCAATGCACATGAAAATTAGTGTTTGAGGTGTAGTGTTATGGAGGAGTAGGAGGATAGGGGGTATCAATGCAAAGCAATCTCATCAATCTTTCAATTTCTAACGTAATTATGCTTACATACTGACCTCAAACATTATCATGTAATAAATAAGGCTTTGGTTCTTCTAGCCCTCTCAAATTGCAAAAACAAAAGGTCAATGGAAGGGTGTGGGGTGATTGGATTCAGTAGTGGTGATGGTCTCTTGCCCAAGTTTGAAGTTAGCTAGACTTAATACTTGCTACATGGCTCAACCTTTCTTAGTTCTATAATTTATGCATCACATATGCAAATTGTTGAGATTAAGAATGGCATATTAGTTTTTTCCATGTTATAACTCCTCCTAGGCCTTAATCCTCCCCTCTTGTGCACTAACTCTTTATTTTCTCCCTTTTCATTGACTCCCTTTCACCGTTCCTATCATGTTTTTACATTTAACAAAGTAAAAAACAAGTAATGACATCGGTCAAAAGTCCAATAAAAGGGGGTTCATATGGAGGTCTAAGCAAAATGCCCGAAATTTCATTTCCGAGAAGCCTCCTCAATGTATAACCAAAGCCCACAAGGATACCACGAAGGCAACTCTTGTTTACCAAAAACAATTTTCCTTTGAAGTGAAGGATGAGACACTGAAGATGCAAAATTTAGTTCTACAGAAAAAGAAATAAGCTTTCCAAAGACCATATGGATGTTGAATTTGAGAGTTGGGCTTTGTTACCCACCACCTGTGGGTAGTATCCATAGGAGAATTGTTTTCTCCTAGATGGTCCTCAACCGGAAGATAAGAACCCCTTGTAGCCACGAGTTAGCTCGATATGCCACTATCTTTGCCACCTTAGCTAGCCATATGCTCCCTCACCCATCTATTATGATCGTGTGTTTGAAGGTGGGCCTTCAAACCCTAGAGGTATGGAATTTCATTATGTAGTTGGGTAGTTTTGTTTACTTATCATGGACACTTCTAGGCATGGATTAATGTGGGGATTTGGCAGAAAGAGTGGGCTTGGTTTGTACTCTTGTCTCCTTTTTCCAATTTGACGGTTAACCTTGTATCCTAGTCTTGTGGGATCTCCTTTATTGGCTACTAGATTTGGGGGTGGCACTACATGGGAAAACCTGATTTTTGTTGGATGGTCCCACTTCCTGACACCATAGACATCACTTGCCCCTACTCGTTATAACCCCATTCACCATATTTCCCATCTGGGTCCACATTTGTCCATTGGGTCCATAAGGAATTAGCCTCCCCTTCCCCTTGTCCACACTCTAGGTTGGGCCTAAAATGATGACCTAGAGGTTGATGCAGCTAAAGGAAAAGAAAAAGCATAATTTGGTAACTCTCAATAGGAAATGTACCATAAAATGCAAGAGATGGTCGGGACATACAAATTTAGCACATGGGAAAAAGCTAAACATGAACTCTACCCCTATCATCGCGATCATCACCCTGGTTATTAGGGCCCCTCATATTGGCACCTTACATCATTAAAGAACCATGATTGTACCGACCCCTGGTGGGCGACGAACTGCCCCACCTTAAGGAGGTATTCATTTTATATATTACATATCATTCTCTCATCCCCTGGAGCCTCGAACAGTTACAAAAGGAAAATATATAAAAAGCAAAGGCATAAGAAAAAGGGTGGAAAAACAATGGTCGAGGTAAATCATGTACCACGATTGCTCCCTCCTACATTCATGTACCTAACTATGGGCTTCCCTTGTTTTAGCTACCCTTGTACTATGGCATATGTCTTGGAGCCTTCTCCTAATGCCCCACTCCATTCCATCATTATTTCACATACCACCTGCCATTTGATGGATGTACCATGGACATGTCACCCCACCTTAGAGGTTGAAACCACTTAATAAGTTCCTTAGTTAACCTTCTTCTTGAACTTGGAGACACTTGTACGTTCTAAAGCCCACTATGGAAGGCCATGCCACTAGAAAGTGTCCACTTGGATCCATGGTTTGTAAGCTCATTTACCCCATTGCACTAATGTTTGGTTGTATTGGAAGGTGAGGGGATGCATTGGATCTTATACAAGGTTGCAAGTGGGTCTTCGTTTGGGGTTTGGTCTCCCTATACAGAGTCCAAGCCCTCCAGAGGATCATATTAGAATTTGTAGGGTGAGCGTTGAGAGCCAAGGGTCTCCACCACAATAGGGAGAAGATATCCACTTCATGGGATTCTTCAATTCCACTTATTCCTTGCTCATGTTCCACCTATTGGACGATGACGATGCACCTGGACCAACTTGCCCAATCGGCTCCACTCTTGCACCACACACTTGGTTGCTGATCCAAGGCACATATGAGGATGTGTCTCACCATGAGAGACAATGGGAGGGCTTGCATCATTCTTCAAGCCCTTGTAGATGGGATAGAGGAATGTTCTATCCATTTGGAGACCCATGAGGATGTTTTGTGCCCCATAGTCACTTGGGGACACCACAGGTCATTTGCTTGGATATCAAGGGGCCAACCCCTCTATCACTATGTTTGGAGCTCACTGATTCATCTTCGCACACATTGGACTCCAATAGGTCTCCTCAATGGCACTTTGACCTATTGTATCTATTATTTTTCCCTCTTGAGAGTCCTATTGTTGTATTATGGAGCTATCTTGGTGGGCTTGTCACCAAGTTATGTTATTTTTGCACATTATTTTATTATTTGAGGCATTAATAGGCCTAATTAGGCAAATCGAACCCCTTAAGGAGGATATATATTGATGTGATGATCATTTCATTTGATCATCACTTGGTTTTGGATCTTTATATCTTGTTGAGAATTTTGCTAGCCTCATTTATGGACGAATTGGAATCTTAATGCATTTTGATGTTTCGAAAGATCTTTTCGTTAATCTTGGAGCTTTGATTTTTGCCTAGTGATGATTGGAATATTTTTGCTATACTTTTAAGACTATTTCTCATGGTCTATTTCACATTTTGTCACTTGTATAATATATGAATAAATTTCACTCATGAAGTTGTGAAACTACATTAATGAAATGTGAATTTGTTAATCTTGTCTTTGTGAGGGATTTTTCATATGTTTATTGCAAAGTATGGTGAATTAATATCCTATGGGTATATGATTTTTCATAATCACCTTGATAAGTCATTAATTGCAACATCAAAGAAGTATAAATTTTCCTAGTAACTTAGTTGTTTCCTCTGAGCCATGCGAAGTTGTTGGGGAATTCCTTGGTTAGGTGCAAACATCTCTAAACATTGAATTATATTGACTCCATTCTCCCAATAGGCTAGGCACTGGTCTAGTCCTAGGTGATCACCAAAAAGAAGATATTCTCCACCTCTTTCTTCTTTTTCTAAGCCTTAACCATAGTAGGCTTCCTAGGGCATCACATAACATCAATTGTAGGCATCCAAAATTAGTGAAACTTGGTCAAGAGTTGTGACGGTGTGTCCTTGAGAGGTCCTTTAATTTTCAAGCCATTCTAATAGTGGAATTTCAATTTATCCCAAGCCCTAGTTTAAGAACCATTTCTCCCAAGGTTTCCTTTAGTTATGGGCTTCATTAAGGATCATTGCTTTGAAAATCCTAGTCAAATCCTATCTCTTTGATCCTTTTCTCCTCCCTCGGTTAAGTCCAGTTGTTTGAAGTTTTATCCCAAACCCTCAACCTCGTTTGGGTCCACTAGGGCTTCTTTGTGGTCCCGTAACCTTGTCACTCCAATTTCACAAAGATTGCTCGGAAACCTTATTCTTATAGGATTTTGTGGTCTAAGGCACTTCACACTAAGAAATACCCCTCAACCCTAATCTTAGGTCTCCTTCCATCACTTCTTGGAGAGTCATTCACCTTGCTTATAAAGGAAGCAATCCCCATCATTAGAGTCTCTCCTTTGAATATGCCTTTGAAATCATTACCCAAACACCATTGATATATTTCTCCTGGTGATTTCCCTAATACTGGAACCCATACCATTAGTGAAAGTCTATAAAGAGCCGGGAGCTTTAGTTGAGGTGATAGTGGGCTATTGCTCCATTGTTTTTACTTGACCTAGTAGTTTCTCTATAAGAACCCCTCCTAGGACCATTGCTAGTTTGAGAGTTAACATTTTGGTGTCGTTTTCAAGGAGGAAGTAGGTCTCCCTCCCTAGTGAATCATTAAGGGATTGATTATGTTGTCGTTGCTACAACAACCCTCCTATTTTTTTTCCTAAGTCGATTTTGGAGCCTACATGAACTATCGTTTCAAGCCCCTTAGTGTTATCACTTTGTTTGATTTGTTATTTATATGTTTTCTCTAAGTGTCACATCCTCCTAAGTCAATGTTTCCTAAGTGTCATCACCTAACCCTTATAAGTGCTTGTGTTATCTAGCCCATGGTTAGGCGAACTCATAGCTTTTCTTGACTTAGAAACTAGCCTTTATTGCCATGTACACACATAAAAAAAATACAAAAAGGCTCACAAAAGCAAACAAAAGTAAGAAAAGCACCCTTTAAGGCAAAAGTGCACTTCAAGTTAACGAAGGCTTGCTCTTGTGTTGAGCGCACTCCTTTAGGCTAAAGAGGTGCGCCCTCCTTGAGTGCACTCTTTGCTTAGCAAGTGCTCCTTCCTTGAGTGCATTCCTTAGGCATGAAGACATGTGCCTTTCTAGAATTCATGCATCAGTTTCCTTGTTGCATGTGGGTGCACTCTTAGAAAATAAGAGCCCACTTCTCTTCTCTTAACTATCTTAGTCACTTGTTGACAAGTGGCGAGCATGCATGAGATTGATTTGCATGTAATATCTTTCAAAATTAACTAGTTAATCATTCATTCTCGTAATCATTCTTGGGTGCACATCTTTGGATCAAGAAACTCTTCGTCAATCTTCATTCCAAGTAAGTTTTGCATGTCAAATTTGTTTGTTGCCTTTCATGTTTTTGTTGTTAATCTTGCTTTCCTTGCTGGCATTTATTTTCATTTCAATTTATTTACTGGCATTTATTATCATTCTTTCCTCTACAAGTGTTAATTTGTTGTTGCGTGTTGTGACTCTACATTTTCCTTAACTCTTCACATTCTATTCATCTTTATAACAATGCCCATCAAAAATTGTAGATATTTCTTCTCCACATTTCTATAATGCAATATTGTTGTTGGAATTGTCCTTGAGCCATTCCCTGATAGAGCACACTTATGGATCCCAAAGCCCAACTAGGTCATAAAATTGTACCCATAAAAGACAAGTTTGCCTCTTGAACACACTCCTTCATCACAAAGAAGTGTGCCCTCCTTGAGCAAATGAACGCACCCCGAAGGCTTGAATGTTTTCCCTTTGTCCCTTCAAAATGTGGCAGTGCACCCTTCTTGTCCATGAGAGCGCGGATGCACCTTGAAAGCCTAAAGGCCCAAAGCTTCATTCATTCATCTCTTCGAAGTGCGCGAGTGTGCCCTCTTAGTCTCCTTGAGCACGTGAGCACACTTTGAGGACCTGAATGTTTCCCCTTCATGCTTCACCAGTGCACCCTGTGCCCTTGATGTTTTCCATCTCTTGCTTGAGTGCATTTAAAAACCCTGGATGACCCTTGAACTCCTTTCATGCTTTGGAAATTTTCCCTCCTTGTTTTCATGTATATTTCATTCCCGTGCAAGTAACCTTGTCTCGTCATTGATAGGATTAATTTCTCAGTTAGGATATTTCAAAAAGTTAATCATTGTCACCATGAGTGTGCTTCCATAAACAAGTATTCGACGTATAAATATTGTTACTCTTTCATCATCTATTGGAGTCATGCCTACGCTACACGTAAAGATGCCTCCAAAGAAGCTTCAAAAGCAAGCACTGAGGAAGCAATTAAAGTGACAAAGCCTACCATTCACATATATGCAGATATGCAGTGCTTCATAAATAAGTCTATTGAGCTCACATTAAACAATATAAAAGACACATTCATGTAGAAATAATTCGCTGAAAACTCAGAAGATTAACAAGCATACACAAATATCAAGCGATCCAGGATGCGTAGGATCACATGCAGATTCCGAGTAATCCCTTGTGCAAAAGTGACTGAGTGGTTAATTACACACATGGATGATTCTCATCCCACGCTTCATAGTGAAAGCAATGGTCAAATCACCACCTCTTACGGAGAGGACATGCAGACTTACTACAAGATGCAAAGGCTCGTAGAATATGTAAATTAGGACTTCTACACCATATGGGTTGATCTCGACACAAGTGACATCATCAAATCTTGGTGTCGCGATCCTACTAAGTTTCATCGCTACCCATCCGCAATTTATCTTACCAGGATTCTCAAGGATGCATATCGATATCTTATTGTTATGTGTTGTCGGTTGCATGGGCGAAAGAACATTGATGTGCTTGAGGAAAATTGGATATGTTTGCTCAACATAGTGGTTACTTGTGGTAAGATCTTCAATTGGACAAATATATTGTCATTTGAGTTCCAATGTTGTGTGGGGTAGGTAAAGGCATATTTGAGGGCAAACTAGACACCACAATTCTATATGTCTGCATTTATATTAGATGGATATGTGCATGATATGCTTTTCCAGGAATTTACTAGAACTGGACCCCTCATAACAAGTTTCCAGTCTATTTCCCCTACAGGGTGTTGTCAGAATCAAGCTTCAGAGGCGCATATGACAGGTTAGCAGGGCACTTCTTCGTTTTCATATTCCATATGATATATGAGATCGATCCTCCTTGCATGACTGATCAGGTGAAGGAGTCACTACAAGATATTGCAGATTCATTTAAATCACCTGAGGGCACATATATCAGGTGTTTTGGATGTCATATCTCCCCTCAATTCATGTCGCAATATGTGACCAATAAGGTAGTCTTGCAAGAAGTGGCATATCAGTTGGACAAAGATTTTTCATGAGTCCTTCACAGAAGGAGAAGGAAGAAAGCCTCTTGTCCCACCTTCCCTCTTAGGATTAGATTGTAACAAGGCAACAACTATAAAAATATAAGAGTTGGATCGCTTGCACTTTGCAGTTAAGGACTTTCATGGATATGATCCCAGGAGAGTGTGTAAGAAACATTGTGAAAGGATCAATTTCAATTGGGGATATTCATCGACGTCTACCGCAAAAGACAAGAAGGTGAAGAACTGGTACAATGAAGTTACAAAGATACATTCAATAATGGATATTGATTCACCCTGAGATCCACGAGCTTAAGATATGCAGGTACAGGAGGCAGAGAAGATAACCCCTCAAGTAAAGAGTGTAGCTCATAGGAAAAGGATCAAGTATGATCCAACAAGAGAAAGCAACAGGGAATGGAAAGTTGATCCTTTGAACACATGAGCTATTCAAGTTGAATAGAACATGAGAGAATTAGAAGAAGAGGAAAAGAGGAAGCAATATTATTTTCTCAGGAAGAAATTGAAAGAAGAAGAGGAAAGAAGGGGAAGGGAAAGAGGATACCATCCAAGCCATTGATGATGAACCGGGTTATCCAGAAGAACCTCCTCTCACAGGAGGTCATCTCCCATTTAGAGAAATGGGAATCACTCCTCCACCTCAATACAAATTCATAAATGTGTGCAATGTCACATTTGATAAGCTCAAGACGAGGATCATGCAACAAAGGTGAAGATACTTCCCGAATGATACTCAGAACCTAGTCTTAGTATCTACAGAGTAGGTGATAACTGCCAATACTAGAAGGAATCTTAGGGTAATCATGGTGGCAAATGTTGCTTTTTCTACAACAATGCAGGACAACTTTGAATATATATTGAATGAGAATGTTAGATTAAGAAAAGAGTTAGTTGTAGTGAAGCAACATGCAGAACACCTTGTTGCAGAAAATCAATGGTTATCTTCACATAAATTTAGTACAATAGAATGGAAGTCAGCCATGTAGGAGGAAATGGGGCAAATTGAGTACACCATGGCATAGTTATATGATGAGATGACACATCTACAACAAGTGGTGGCTCTCCTCATTGGAATTCAGAAGAAAGTGCAAGAAGTCTTGAAGCTCCTGAAAGTGTAAAGTAGCACAGTTGACCAACTTCAGGAATGGGTTGCCAAGTAGCTGAATGTTCTGCAATAGTTGGTTACAAAGGACAAGATTATCGCTGAAATGAATTGAGTGCACTTGAGACTCCATCATCAGAATTCAATAGCCTTGGACAATAAGCGACTAACAACATTGTCGCTTACGGTCGTCTACACAACGATTTCAAGTCTCTAGCACATAAACATGGGATGCCTTTAGTAGGATCACTTGAAAAAATCAAAGGCAGGGAAATCATCTTCCAGGAGATCAGACAATACATAGAACAGATCATGAAAGCATCAAAACAGGAAGGCTTGGAGATCACCAAATGCATTATTCTACGTTATGCCATTGCGCTAGTCAAAGCTCACATGAAACTATCATGTCTATGGAATAATGTACAATTAAGATCCAAGACCATATTGACAGAGGCACTAGAGGTGAATATGCGATATGCAACGAACTTTCCAGTTCAGTTAAAGTCATCTCTATGGAGTTCAGAGCATGGCACACATACATCACCAATGAACTCCATAAGGAAGCAAATGATTTGTCAATTTGATAATACTTTGTCCTATTATCAATTTTGTCTCGTATAGACACCGTCTCATATGTAATTTTTATTTTGTAATAAGTTGCATGTAATGAAGTCCAAGAGACACATGTGGAATATGAAAAGCCACATATGGAATGTAAAGAGTCATGCACAAAATATGAAAAGTCATGGGAGTTGAAGAGTCACGAGGAAGCTCAAAGGTCATTGTTATCTGTTATAAATAACTCCTCATAACTCAAGCAAAAGGGCTTGGATTCTTGGAGTCTTTCCTTGGCTTCCCTTATAGTACATAACAAATAGATAATTCTTTGGAGAAGCAAGTTGTGGCTTCATGTCCCACTATTGGATCTAGTATTTCATCTATGTAACAGTGTACTTGGCATCTTTCATTCATAATCAAAAGCTCTATTAGCCGACACTTCTTCATACATGTATTGTGGATGTAGTAGGACTATTCTTGTTATTTTTATGGTATATGTTGGTTTAATTACATACTAAGGCTAATGAACTATTTTGTTACTTAGATATTGTTATTATTGAAAAGGTGTTGCTATGTTTTCATGATTGTTGTTTATTATGTGGACTAATATGTAGGTAATCGACAAGCCTTTCTCTTCGTTGCTGAGTCCCCCTTTAGGATAGTACTGTTACTTTCCGAAACGAAGGCTCATTTTCCTTTACCAACTATGGAAGTTCCATGTGCACCTTACATTTGGTGTCTCACAAAACTTACATATATGTTGTACCAAAGAGGTGTTGTGATATCTTATGTGTGTTTTGTAACCAAGGCACATCTTTGAAACCTTTCCAATAGTGGTCGAACCATATAGCCGAATGGGACTCCTACACCAAATGGTGTGAGGTCTAATTGGGACTTCACATTGGGGAGATCCCCTTACATGTTGGTGGCATCCAAAACCGTCAACATTTTGGTGCTAGAAGGAGGGCCATATGACAAGATGATCCTGTGAAGTATGTTTGAATCTCTTACCTTTAATGGCTTCATCCTAGATCATAATCCCAAGGTGTTTTTCTAAAGTTTTATATCTTTCGATCCCCGCATAATTTTTACATAACTTGTCATGTTTGAAATTATATGGACAGGGTACAACAACCATCCTTGATTACATAATTGAGTTTATTCAATTTTGTTTTTCAAGTGGTGTTTATTTTGAAGAAATCCTCACAAGGTTGTTTTCCCTTACATTGGATGGTCATGCCAAGCAGTGGTGTTATTCTTTACCCACTACTTATATCTCATATTTTAAGCATTTGGTTAATGGGCTTTGTCACGTTTTTTATAAATATGAATATCAAGATAACCTTAATGAAATTGATCAACTTAGAATGGAATGGAATGAATCACTTGAACATTTTACTAATAGATTCCTTCATCTTTGTTATGAATTTCCAGATGAGGATGTGGGCTGGCAATTTTTGGATGAAAAGCTATGTTTCTTAGTCAGGATGTCAAGAAAATATTTTGAATCAAATTCATCATGTCCTCTTTTTCAAAAGGAACTTCAACATCTTGAAGAAGAATATGATATTCTTTTTATTTCTTATCCACCTCCTTTTGATGTTCCATGTTTTGAACATGAACTGATCAGTAAATCAGAAGGTCAATTTGTTTATGAAGAATTGATTTTTATTTCACATCTTTTCCTTGATGATGATTGGTCCTATCAATTAATCATATTTGAGTCTTTATATTTCTCATGTAGACCCTCAACCCATTCATCAAGTTGAATCCTTGGATAACCATGAGCCTGATTATTTCCTTTTTCTGAATTGTATGGTGATGATTATTCAAGTCTCATGGATGAATCTTTGTTCCCACAAGAGGGTTCAGATTCGCAAAAATCTCAAATAGAATTGATGCGATTATTGAAGATTTTGTTTCAGGTATACCTCCTTTTGATAAAGAAGATGGCATGTTTATCTTTGAGGATTTTTGTGTTAATCTTGAAAATCTATATAATAAACCTCGATTCCCTTATGAATCTCATGATTTGAATAATGATGCTTGTTTAGAGAAGTAGTTGACCATGTTTTCTCAGTGTATCTTTCAATATTGTTGGAATTCAAAGTTAAGTCAGGTTAGTAGGAGACTTCAACCTACGTTGATGGTTATGTCAGGTTCCTTTCACCTAGACAATATTTGTGATTTTGGTCAGTTCAATATTTTCTCACAAAATCTTGTCGTAAATTTCATCTCATGGGATGCCGAATCTCTCTTGAGGGATCGTCAATTTTGGTACATTAAAATTTTAAACCCTCAAGGAAGAAAGTTTAATTTGATTGTTGAACTTCAATCGCTACATCCCACCTCAAGCATATATTTATTTTGCAATGTGGAAATAAAGAGTGGTCTTAATGAGTGTCAAATATTTTGATCTAACCTACCATTTGCATCATCCATTGAAAAGTTTAACTTGCACGAAAACGTGGATTGTGATCAACTTGTTGATCTTGCTTATGATATGGATTTATCTTTGATCAGAATTTCTTGTCAAAGTTTGCTAAAAGGTTGTTTTCATGATCCTATTGCAGATTCCCTTGAAAAATATTATCAGTTAGGACCTGTGTCTCATGTCCTATACTTGCATGCGTTTAATCAAGTCTTGTATGGTTGTGAACCTAGTAGTTCTTGTTTACTTGCATGCATTTAATCAAGTCTTGTATGGTTGTGAACCTAGTAGTTCCTGTTGTGGCAGATTTTTTTATCTGGTAAAGAAATTTTACACCCTTGTGATTGCACTTTTTATTTTTATATGTCAATGCAGATGTTTGTGTTGTTTATCTTTCTCACTACAATGTAGCTTACTTTGGTTTTACACGATCACATATTTCGACCCAAAGGTCGGGAGAAGCTTCTATGGCTGCAATGGAAGTTCCATTTCACATGACTCGACCATGTACTATTTAGTTTAGGATAAGATAAGTTGCATTAGTTAGATGCATTGCATTCTTGTTTTCCTTTTCTTTTCCTTGCTTTATTTTTTAGTTTCATTAGTCTTTGAATAAAGTTGTTTTTTAGCTTCAAGATGACGTGGTTAATCTTTTATGAAAGGAAAGTTGTAGTAACATACAACCCTTGGCTTATCTGTTACCCTCTCCTTTTATTTGGTTTATATCTTTCAAGTCAATGATTTTCAGATGGAAAATATGGTCCTTCAGCGGGGAAGCTATAAGAAAACCATGATGCCCACATCTATTTAGGATTATCATTCATGTTATTGTTCTTATTTATTAATGATGTGCTCTTGGCTATCTATCTAAGTAGAGTAGGTTTAGAGGAAAACTTTTCGCAATCAAAGCATTAGAGGTATTAAACTTGTCTTTGAAGGAGCAACCTCTTCTGCTCTCAATATGTCGATATCCCTCTTCAACCTTGGTTAAAAACAAGTTTCTAAGCATAACTCTATGAAAATAAAGAAAAGAACAGGTGAAATAAGAGAAATGCTTCCTACGTAGGGAGGTGAAGCAAGCGACTCTGTTGGGGTACTCTACAGGCTTGCTGGCAACGAAGCAATGCTTATGTTCCTAAAGTGACTCTGTTAGGTATTGTCCAGGTCTGTTGGCAATGGAGCAACACCAGACATGTAAAACTCATACTTTGATTGTTTTTAACTCGTTGTGCTATATTACTTATACTTTCGTCGAAAGGATCATAATATGCCTTGCTTTATGATGTGTTATGTCGAGTGATGAATGCAGGAGACTATATCTTTAATTCAGTAAAGTGGGGAGCTAAAGTGACTCATTGTTTGAATCAATACTTCCTGGAGAATTGAAACTTCGTACATAAATGAAACCATATCAGGGAAGTTGAGGTTCTCCTAGTGTGTCGCCAAGTGTTGTCCCTGCGACAACTATCCTCTAAAAATTTGTCCTAAGTCGATTTTAGAGCCTACATGAACTATTATTTCAAGCCCCTTAGTGTCATCACATTGTTTGATTTGTTATTTCTGTGTTTTCTCTAAGTTTCGCATCCTCCTAAGTTAATGTTTCCTAAGTGTCATCACCTAACCCTTAGAAGCGCTTGTGTTATGTAGCCCATGGTTAAGTGAACTCATAACTTTTCTTGACTTAGAAACTAGCCTTTGTCTCCATGCCCACACATGAAAAGCTTGCAAAAGCTCACAAAGGCAAACAAAAGCAAGAAAAGCACCCTTTAAGGCAAATGCGTACTTCAAGTTGACGAAGGCATGCTCTTGTGTTCAGCGCACTCCTTCAGGATGAAGAAGTGCGCCCTCCTTCAGGATGAAGAAGTGTGCCCTCCTTGAGCACACTCCTTCATGCTTAGCAAGTGCACCCTCCTTGAGAACATTCTTTTAACATGAAGGCATGTGCCCATCTAGAATGCATGCATGAGCTTCATTGTTGCATGTGGGCCCACTACTAGAAAATAGGAGCCAACTTTTCTTCTCTTAACTAATTAAGTCACTTGTTGACAAGTGGCGAGCATGGATGAACTGATTTGCATGCAATATATTTTAAATTAACTAGTTAATCATTCATTCTCATAATCATTCTTAAGTGCACATCTTTGGATCAAGGAACTCTTCGTCGATCTGCATTCCAAGTAAGTTTCGCATGTCAAATTTGTTGGTTGTCTTTTATGTTTTTGTATGTCAATCTCGCTTTCCATGCTAGTGTTTCTTTTCTTTTCAGTTTATTTACTGGTGTTTATGATCATTCTTGCCTCTACAAGTGTTAATTTTTTGTCACATGTTATGACTCTGCATTTTCCTTAACTCTCACATCCTAATCATCATTACAATAACACCCATAAAAACTTGTAGATCTTTCCTCTCCACATTTCTATTATGCAATCTTACTGTTGATCTTGGCCTTGATGCATTCTCTAACATAGTGTATTTCTGGAACCCAAAGCCTAACTAGCTCATAAAACTACACCCAAAAAAGATAAATTTGCCTCTTCAGTGCACTCCTTCATCACGAAAAAGCTGTGCCCTCCTTGAGTGCACCGCGAAGGCTTAAATTTTTTCCCTTCATCACTTCAGAATGCACGAGTGCGCCCTCCTTGTCCATGAGCGCATGGGTGCACCTTGAAGGCCTGAAGTCGTGAAGCTTCATTCCTTCATCTCTTCGAAGTGCACCAGTGCACCCTCTTAGTCTCCTTAAGTGCATGACGCACCTTGAAAGCCTGAATGTTCCCCTTTGTGCTTCATCAGTTTGCCCTGCGCCCTTGATTTTTTCCCTCTCTTGCTTGAGCACAGGAGCCCACTTCAAAGCCCTAAATGACTCTTAAACTCCCATTGTGCTTTGGAAGCGCACCCTCCCTATTTGCATGCATATTTATTACCCATGCAAGTAGCCTTGTGTCATCATTGATAGGCTTACTTACTCAGTTAAATTTAATGGTTCTTTGAATATGATTTGCTAAGTTATTGCTTGTAATAGTTAGGATTTTCATAAAGCTAATCATTGTCACCATGATTGTGCCTCCACAAACATGTGTTCGAGGTACAAGTATTTTTACTCTTTCATCATTTGTTGGAACAATGCCTCACACTACACGTAAAGTGACCTCTAAAGAAGCTTCAAAGGAAAGCACCAAGGAAGCAGTTGAAGTGACAAATTATACCATTCCAATATATGCAGATACATAGTGCTTCATAGAAAAGTCTATTGAGGTCACATGGAACGACATAAAAGACACATTCATGTAGAAAAAGGTTTGCTGAAAACTTGGAAGATTTGCAAGCATGCATTAATATCAAGTTGTCTAGGATGCATAGGATCGCATGCAAATTCCCATTCATCCCTTGTACAGGACTGATATGAGTGGATTACTACACACATGGATGATTCTCATATCATGCTTGATAGTGAATGTAGTGGTCAACTCACCACCTATTATGGAGAAGACGTGCAAACTTACTACAAGATGCAAAGTCCCACAAAATATGCAAATAATGACCTCTACACAAGATGGGCCAATCTCAACATAAGTGACATAATCAAATCTTCATGTCGAGAGCCTCCTAAGTTTTTTTCATTGCCCATCCGTAGCTTATCTGACCAGGATTATCAGGGATGTATATCAGTATCTTATTACGATGTGTTGTTGGTTGCATGGGAGAAAGAACACTGAGGTACTTAGGGAAAACTGGATCTGTATGCTCAACATGGTGGTTACCCGTGGTAAGATCTTCAATTGGGTAGATATATTGTCATTTGATTTGTAGTGTCATGTGGGGCAAGAAAGGGAATCTTTGAGGGAAAACCAGGCACCATAATTTTTATATGTCTACATTTCTATTAGATGGAATTTGTGCACGATATGCTTTCCCATGAATGTACTAGAACTAGACCCCTCAGAACAAGTTTATAGTCTATTTTCACTGTAAGGTGTTGTCAGAATCAAGCTTCAGAGACACTTATGACATGTTAGCAGAGAACTTCTTCGTAGTCATATTCCATATGATATATGAGATCAATCCTCCTTACATGACTGATCAGGGGAAGGAGTCACTACAATATATCGTGAATTGGTTTGCAGTGCATGAGGGCACATATATTAGGTGTTTTGGATGTCAGAACTCCCCTCACCTCATGTCGCGATATGTGACCAACAAGTTGGTCTTGTAAGAAGTAGCATATCAGTTGGACAAAGGGTTTTCATGAGCCCTTCACAAAAGGAAGAAATCCCCTTGGCCCACCTTCTCTTTGAGGATCAAATTGTATGAACTGAAGAGCCACAAGGTGGCAACTACAGAAATACAAGAGTTGGATCACTTGCACTTCGTAGTTATGGAATTTCATGGATATGATACCAGGAGAAGGTGAAAAAATAATATAATGCAGTTAGAAAGATACATCCATGAACGGAGACTAGGTCACCCCAAGGTCCACTAGATCAAGATATGTCGGTACATGAGGCAGAGTAGATAACCCCTCAAGCAAAGAGTGTAGCTCCTAGGAAAAGGAATAAGTATGATTCGACAAGAAAAAGAAACAAGAATGGGAAGTTGATCCTTTGAACGCATGAGCTATTCAAGTTGAACATGACATGAGGGAATTAGAAGAAGAGGAGAAGAGAAAGAAATATGATTTGCTTAGGAAGTAAGAAGAAGAAGAAGAGGAGAAAAGGAAGTAAGATTTTTTGCTCAGGAAGCAAGAAGAAGAAGAAGAGGAACAACAAATGCAGTACCGGGAGGAAGAAGCAACACAGAGAATTAATGAAGATCAATTCTATCAAGAAATAGAGGAATATTTGAAGGAAGAGGATACCATCCAACCCACTGATGATGAACCAGGTTCTCCAAAAGAACCTCCTATCACAGATGGTCATCTCCCATTTGGAGAAATGGGATTCACACCTCCACCTGAAGACAAAGTCATGGATGTGTGCAATGTCATGTTTGATTAGCCCAATAAGAGGATCACACAACAAAGGCGAAGATACTTTCCGAATTATCCTCAGAACCCAATCTCAGTATCTACAGAGAAGGTGATAACTACCAATACCAGAAGGAATGTTAGGGCAATCATGGCGGCAAGTGTTTCTTTTGCTACAACAATGCAGGACAAGTCTGAATATCTATTGAATGAGAATGCTAGATTAAGAAGAGATTTAAATGCAGTGAAGCAACCTCTGGAACACCTTACTGCAAAAAATAAATGGTTATCTTCACACAACTTTAGTATAGTAGAATGGCAATTAGCCATGTAGGAGAAACTAGGGCTAGTGGATAATACCATGGAATAGTTATATGATGAGATGATACTTCTACAACAAGTGGTGCCTCCCCTCGTTGGCATTCAAAAGAAAGTGCAAGAAGTCTTGAAGCTCCTGAAAGTGGCAAGCAAAGCAATTGACCAACTTCAAGAATGCCAAGTATTTAAATGTTCCACCACAGCTGGTTAGAAAGGACATGATTACTGCTAAAATAGACTAAGTGTAGCTGAGACTCCATCATCATAATTACAACAATCATAGAGAATAGGCGACTAACACCATTTATGCTTATGGACACTTGCACAATGATTTCGAGTCTCTAGCATAAAAACATGGGATGCCTTTAGTAGGATTACTTGAAGAAATTAGAGGCAAATAAATTTTATTCCAAGAGATCACATAGTACATAGAACATATCAAGCAAGCATCAAAACAAAAAGGCTTGGAGATCACCAAAGATATTATTCTACAATATGCCATCACGTCAATCAAAGCTCTACAATCAAGATCCAAGACCATATTGACAGAGGCTCTAGAGGTGAAGATGCGATATACAACAGACTTGTCGGTTCGGGTCAAAGTCATCCCTATGGAGTTCAAAGCATAGCAAACATACATCACCAATGAGCTCCATGAGGAAGCAAATGATTTGTCAATTTGATAAGACTTTGTCCCATTATTAGTTTTATCTCATATAACCATTGTCTCATATGTAATTTGTCTTTTGTGATAAGTTGTATGTAATGAAGTCCAAGAGACACATGTGGAATATGAAAAGCACATCTGGAATGTAAAGCATCATGTATAGAATATGAAAAGTCATGGGAGTTGAAGAGTCAAGAGGAAGCTCAAAGGTCATTGTCATTTGTTATAAATAATTCTTCATAACTCAAGCAAAGGTCTTGGATTCTTGGAGTCTTGCCTTATATTCTATTGTAGTACATAGGAGATAGATCATTCTTTGGAGAATCAAGTTGTGGCTTCATGTTCCACTACTAGATCTAGTGTTTCATCTATTTAACAGTGTACTTGGGATCTTTCATTCACAATCAAAATCTCTATGAGACGACACTTCTTCATACATGTATTTTGGATGTAGTAGGAATACTCATGTTATTTTTACGATGTATGTTGGTTTAATTACATACTACATCTAATGAACTATTTTGTTACTTAGATATGGTTATTATTGAATAGGTGTTGTTATGCTTTCATGATTATTATATATCATGTGGACTAATTTGCATGTAATCAACAAGCCTTTCTCTTCGTTTCTGGGTCCCCCTTTAGGATAGTACTATTACTTTCCTAACCGAAGGGTTGTTTTCCTTTACCAAGTCTGGAATTTCCTTGTGCACCTTACATTTGGTGTCTCATAAAGCTTACATAGTTGCTGCCCCAAAGAGGTGTTGTGATATCTTGTGTATGTTTTGTAACCAAGGAACATCTTTGAAACCTTTCCAATGGTGTTCATACCATACAGTCAAATGGGACTCTTACACCAAATAGTGTGAGGTCTAATTGGTACTTCACATCAGGGAGATCCCCTTACATGTTGGCAACATATAAGACCATCAACAAATTCATAAATGATAATTCAAGGATTCCTTAGGTGACTCTATTCATTGTCCAATCCTCGGGTTTTCTTGAAGATGACAACATTCCTCCTTTGACTAGGGTTGCTGCAAGAAGGGGAGAACGAACTCCATCGCCTACTAGAGCTAGCCTTCTCCCTAAATTTGAAGAGGTTGGTGATCCCGCCCCCAAGATGGCAACAAACTATAGGACCAACCAAAATCAAGACCAACCTAAGGTCCCACGAAGTAAAAGGAATTTGGATAGTGTCTTTGGGCCTTTGAATTTGAGTGGCAATCCTAAGCTTCTACCCGAAAATTGCAATGATTGGTTACCGAGGTTGAAAGGTGATGCCACCAAGAGTGCTCGTGATCATGTTGAAAACTTATGTTGGGAAACATATCCTAAGTTATTATTTGACGAAGATAGGATCATGATGTTATTTTCCGTATATTTTGAAGGATAAGCTAGGGAATGATACCTTAGTCTCCCTCTAAGATGCATAGAAAACTCTAACTAATTTGAAGATGTTTTTTTATGAAAAGATGGTCATTCAATACCCAAGGGGAATTCAACATTAAAAAGTTTTACCAAATAAGTAGGGGAAGGGAAGACATCAAAGAATTCATCTAGAAGTTTGATAGGATAGTTAGGGATATCCTTGACCATTTTATACCCCCTGATGCTAACATACTTGATAAATTCGTTAAGGTTGTGGGTGGTTATCTGACATACGCATTGAGAGATAAGAAACCTAAGAGCCTAGTTGAGGCTAAAGAAATAGTTATGAAAGTTGAAAAAAACCTGAGAATTTCCAAAGTGGATGTAGATGAACGTCCTAAAAATAAGGTTGAGGTCAAGAAAAGTAAATCCAAATACTAAAATGAGGAAACCCTTTTATCCTCCTCAAGAAGGTTGATAAGATATACGAGGAAATGAACTCGAGGGAAAAACTTTACATGAACAAGTTCACCACCTCAGAAAAGGCTAAAAAATCAAGCTTCATTCCTAAAAACAAGCCTTTTCCTAAGAAGACAAATGATGAAGGTAAGCAAATATCATCTTGAGTTCCTAATACATTGGTGCCAACTAACGTTGTGGAACAAGAGTCGTCCTATAAAAGTGAACAAAGTGATGAACAAGAATGAAGATGAAAGGGGTGAGGAGCAAGCTAAAATTGTGGATTCCCATGCCTTCAACATTTCATTAAGTGTCATATACACTCATCCTCCCATTAGTGAAGTGACCATCAAGAAAGAGAAGAATGAGCCAATCCTTAGTGTTGATGATAGTGGGAGATTTAAAGGGTTAAATATTAAAGAAAGAAAGGTAAAGACCCTTCCAAAACCTCAAAGGAGCCTAACAAAAATGAGTCTCCTTCTAAGTAGTCCCTTCCTAAAGAACTTCCTTGGAAAGATCCCCCTAAGGAAGAAAATTATAAGGAATCCTCCAAAGGGAGAGCCTAAAAACAAGCACAAGGGAAGGAGGTTGAACTTGATGTTGATCTAGATATTGATATAGTAAGGATGACTGTGCAAATATATCCTAAGTTAGTATTCAATGAAGATAAGATAATGATGTTATTTTCTTTATCTTTTGAAGGACAAGCTAGGGAATGGTACATTAGCCTCCCTCCGGGATGCATAGAAAAATGTGACCAATTTGAAGATGTTTTTATGAAAATATGGTCATTCAATACCCAAGGGGCTTTCAACATCGAAAATTTTTACCAGATAAGTAGGGGAAGGGAAGACATCAAAAGATTCATCCAAAAGTTTGATAGGATAGTTAGGGATATCCCTAACCATTTTATTCCCCCTCATGCTAATATACTTGGTACATTCGTTAACGTTGTGGGTGGTTATCTGACATATGCATTGAGAGATAAGAAACCTAAGAGCCTGGTTGAGGCCAAAGAAATAGTTTTGAGCAAAACCTAAGAATTTCCAAAATGGATGTAGATGAACGTCCTAAAACTAAGGTTGATGTCAAGAAAAGTAAATACAAAGACCAAAATGAGGAAACCCTTTTAGTCCTCCTTAAGAAGGTTGATAATCTATATGAGGAAATGAACTCGAGGGAAAAACTTTAGATGAACAAGTTCACCACCTTAGAAAAGGCTCAAAAATCAAGCTTCATTCCTAAAAACAAGCCTTTTCCTAAGAAGACAAATGATGAATGTTGGGTGTGGAGCATGATTATCATCCTAATATAGAGGTCTTTGTTTTAGCCAGATGTATAACCCAGGAAGATTGTACACCTCTCCATGCAGGGGGGACTTGTCCCCCCCCCCCGTGGGGGTTCCCGGGGGGGGGGAGGCATCACCCCCAGTTGGGGGAACCGGGGGCCAGCGGTCCCTCGATGGGGGTTTCGGGGGCATCACCCCCGAAGCTAAAAACAGATGTAAAATTGCCTTGTAAAAGTATAGTAATTTATAGTCAATCTGGGCCGTTCATTAGGTGGATGATCTAACGGTAGAATTCATGTTTAGTTTAGGCTTTTTTGCCCTAGAAGGCAACCCTTCTCTTTGTATGAGGGTATTGTATTGAGGCTGTGGAATAGATGTGTATTCTCAGAGCGAGAAGCAGATAGGTGAGACTGTGATAGAAAACAGAGGCTATTACAGTGGATCTGTTGTAGGTTGTGTCTCTTCATTTTGTTGGATAATATAAAGGAAGGACTGGCTGTTCGAGGTGGACATAGCCCAGACTGGGTGAACCATGTATATCTGTGTCTCTTTGGTTTTATGTGTTTGTGTTTTTCCACATATTATATGTCTTACATTTCTCTGTCATACATGATATTTTTCTAACAATGAAGGTAAGCAAATCTCATTTCAAGTACCTGACACATTGGCCCCAACTAATGTTGTGGAACAAGAGACGTCCTCTGAAAGTGAACAAAGTGATGAAGAAGAAAGTGAATATGAAAGGGGTGAGGAGCAAGCTAAAATTCTGGATTCCGATGCCTTCAACATTTCATTAGGTGTGACATACACTCATCCTCCCATTAGTGAAGTGACCATCAAGGAAGAGAAGAATGATCCAATCCTTAGTGTTGATGATAGTGGGAGATTTAAAGGGGTTCCATATTAAAGAAAAAAAAGATAAAGACCCTTCCACAACCTCAAAGGAGCCTAACAAAAATGGGTATCCTCGTAAGCAGTCCCTTCCTAAAGAACTTCCTAGGAAAGATCTCCCTAAGAAAGAAATTTATGAAAGGAATCCTCCAAAGGGAGAGCCTAAAAAAAGCACAAGGGAAAGGAGGTTGATCTTGACGTTTTTCTAGATATTGATATAGGAAGGATGACTGTGAAATATATCCTGAGTTAGTATTCAACGAAGATAGGATGATGATGTTATTTGCCTTATCTTTTGAAGGACAAGCTAGGGAATGGTACCTTAGCCTCCCTCCAAGATGCATAGAAAACTCTTACCAATTTGAAGATTTTTTAATGAAAATATGGCCATTCGATACCCAAGGGGATTTCAACATTGAAAAGTTTTGCCAAATAAGTAGGGGAAGGGAAGACATCAAAGAATTTATCCAAAAGTTTGATAGGATAGTTAGGGATACCCCTGACCATTTTAGACCCCCTAATGCTAACATACTTGATAAATTTGTTAAGGTTGTGAGTGGTTATCTGACATATGCATTGAGAGATAAGAAACATAAGAGCCTGGTTGAGGCCAAAGAAATAGTTTCGAAAGTTGAGCAAAACCTGAGAATATCCAAAATGGATGTAGATGAATGTCCTTAAACTAAGGTCGAGGTCCAGAAAAATAAATCCAAAGGCAAAAATGAGCAAACCCTTTTAGTCCTCCTCAAGAAGGTTGATAAGCTATATGAAGAAATGAACTCGAGGGACAAAATTTACATGAACAAGTTCACCACCTTAGAAAAGGCTCAAAAATCAAGCTTCATTCCTAAAAACAAGCCTTTTCCTAAGAAGAAAAATGACGAAGGTAAGAAAATCTCATCTCAAGTTCCTAACACATTGGTCCCAACTAATGTTGTGGAACAAGAGCCGTCCTTTGAAAGTGAACAAAGTGATGAAGAAGAAAGTAAAGATGAAAGGGGTGAGGTGCAAGCTAAAATTGTGGATTCCCGTGCCTTCAACATTTCATTAGGTGTCACATACACTCATCCTCCCATTAGTGAAGTGGCCATCAAGAGAATAATGGATCAATCCTTAGTGTTGATGATAGTGGGAGATTTAAAGGGGTTCAATATTAAAGAAAGAAAGATAAAGACCCTTCCACAACCTCAAAGGAGCCTAACAAAAATGAGTCTCCTCCTAAGTAGTCCCTTCCTAAAGAACTTCCTAGGAAATATCCCCCTAAGAAAGAAAATTATAAAATGAATCCTCCAAAGGGAGAGCCTAAAAACAAGCACAAGGGAAAGGAGGTTGAACTTGATGTTGATTAGATATTGATATAGGAAGGATAACTGTGCAAGTTCCCTTAAAGGAAATTGTGAAGCTCCCATGACAACAATGGAAAGCTAAGAAAGCCATTGGGTTTGAATATGAAGAAAACACACCAAAATCATTGCAAAATATTCACCTTTCCAATTCAAACCCAGGGAATGAAAAATTCTTGCTCACCTTAGCTATCAATAACCTCCTCTTACATAACTGTATGTTGGATTCAGGGACTTCCACAAATATCATGTCATTAAAGGTCATGAAGCAACTAAAACTTAGCATTACCCTAAGGTATAAGGTGGTATGTGGTTTCAATTCTCAACCTGTTGAAGTAGGACACCTCATAAAAGATTTAAAGGTTTCCTTAGCTATGAACCCTGATATATCACTGTTGAAGTCCAAAATTGTCTTCTTTTTGACAACCCTTTTTGCTTTCCTTTTCATCCTTTTCATGATAGTTTGCTACATTTCCAGTTGAAAATTCACATTAGTTATGATCAAACATCATTAAAGGTATAAATCATTCATGGTTTGTAATTTATTGTTTCTTTATTGAATTTAATCAAAACATTCCTATAGCTATCGAATTGCACTCATTATGTAGATAACTCAAGATTCTGTAGCTACATCTATGATTATACAGGTTCCAATATGTTGAAGAAAGAATAAAGGGCATAGGTAGATGGAAAATGATCGACACATGAATATCCACATATCATAGTGATTGACAAGTCACCTAGTTTAAGAGATCTAATGGTCAAACCAGAAGTCACCTCTGGTTTGAACACTCCAACAACATGTTGGATTTGAAGGCGGTTAGTAGCGTTATCAAGTGAGCGTGGAATTGGACGAGAACAATTTGGAGTTAACATGTCAAATCAAAATATTCTCATGATTTCCTCTTTCAGTATCAAATCATGAGAAGAAAGACTCCAAATTCGATTTTATTTCTTAGTTGTCGAAATAGAAACTCACCTTTCGAATTATAACTCTTAAGACAATTATTTAATGGAGGATTATAAATTGGAGGCGAAGCAATATATACACTTACTCTTGTTAATTTTGCAATCATTTTGTTGTTGAAGACTTCAACGTTTAATATAAATACTTTGTTCTTTGGTGACCAATGCGAGGCTAAGTAATTTTACATTCATTTGCGTGCTTGCACTCAACAAGAGCCCCCCCTGGAGAGTTTTTTGTTTTAATCATTAGATGAATAGTTCTTTCTTCAATACAATTAATTGATGTTTTTAATTAGTAGTTTGTCCATCGATTGCTAATTTAATTCTCAGTATTTTGAATAGGCCGAGCGTTGATAAAAAGACAAAAGCATTTACTTTTCATTGTTCATTTCATTCAACATTTTCATTCAATAATTCAATTGATTTCATGAGTGATGGATAGAGCAATTCTAAAGTATAACTTTGCATGTTCGTAATCCTTTTGAAGTTACAATTAGCTTGTTATTGCTAAAGAAGTTTGACTCAAATTTATTTTTCTGTCAAGTATAATAGAATTTCAATTTGCAGAAGCATTCAGAATAATTCAATTCCTTGCAAATAGAAGTAGAATTTCAATTCTGTCATTAGAATAAACTTTTCAATTCAGTCCAATTAGAATATTTTTCTCTTGTTGCAGTAGAGTAAAATTCAATTCAATTCAAATAGAGTAACTATGAATTCATGTTGCAATAGATTAAATTTCAATACAATTTTGATAATTAGAATCTTTACTTGATTTTAGCTCGAAGTTTGGTTTGCTTTGAAAAGAGTAATTTTAATGGAAAGAATATGTCCGTAGGAATATTTTGAGCTAATCTAACCCCATTCATATTTGGTTCAATTTCATCTTTTAAAATAAAAACAGAACTCCTAACATATATTGTGCACATGCACTTCATAAGTACACGAACCTTGGTTGAAAATTAATGAAGTAATTTAACCATCAATTAAATTACCCAACAATCATTGCTTATGGATGTCTTGGTCATATATTTTCCCAATGTATGGGGAATGCTATTGTCTAGAAAATGAGGTGCTAATGTGGATGGTCAACTCCAAATGGACTTATCTTATGTCATCATTCCGCAGTCTAATGGAACTCCCTTTACCCTTTATAGAGAAGCTCTGTACCCTACTCGCGTGGTAAAATTAGAGACCGTCCCTTATTACAAGATCCCCGAGACCGAGAAACCATCCCTTATTCTTCCTTGTCAAGAGTTTCGTATCCTTAGGAGGCCCAATAAAAATAAAAAACAAGAAATGGAAGCCCAAAAAGGAATACAAGGTTGGGTATGTGGTGTTGGTAGATAAAAAAACTATACCTGTTAATATTCACGAGATGGTCTGTCAGGATTACCATTACATTTCCAAACTTGACGACGAACTTTGGCCACAACCGGTCAAATTGAGTTGTATCAACGCTTTTCTTAATACTTGACGTTGTATCATATGCATGTTAGGGTATGATGCATTACATATTGATTTTTCTCATTAGAATTAACATCATATGAAATATCACATTATATTAGTTGTATTTAGATTAAAATCGCATTTAGAGTAAATTTAATTTCTTGTTGATTTTATGGCCTAATATTAAGCATGTGTGATCATAAGACACCACAAAAACACGCTACCCCGTGAGCTTGGTCTTTGATATGTGCAGGTAATAGGTCCATTGTCACAAGAGATTGGTGGTGTTCTCATGACCTCCTCGTTCGAGTACATTCGTGAACTCTTCTGAGAGATCATGTCCAAGTTGGAGTTATATGTTACCTACCACTTGTGGGTAGTATTGATAGCAGATTTTGCTTTTCTCCTAAATGGTCCTCAACCAACATCCAACAACCCCTTGCAGCCGCCAGATAGCTTGACATGCCACAGTATGTGCCACCTGAGCTAGCCATATGCTCCCTTGTTCATCTATTATGATCGTATGTTTGAAGATGGGCCTTCCAACCTTGAAGTTACGGGTTTTCATTGTGTAGTTGGGTTTTTTTGTTTACTTATCATGGACACATTTAGGCATTGATTAGTGGGGGGATTAGGTGGAAAGAGTGGGCTTGGTTTGTACTCTTGTCTCCTCTGTCCAATTTGATGGTTAACCTTGTACCCTAGTCTCGTGAGATCTCCTTTATTGGCTACTAGCTTTGGGGGTGGCACGACATGGGAAACCCTGATTTTGGTTGCGTATTCCCATTTCTCGACACTCTTAACAAGAAATGTACCATAAAATGCAAAATATGGTCAGGACATACAAATTTAGCATGTGGGCAAAAGCCAAACATGAGCTCTGCCCCTATCATCATGGCCATCACCATAGTTCCTATGGGCCTCTCATATTGGTCCCTTACATCTTTAAGGAACCCATGATTGTCCCAACCCCTGGTGGGCGATGAACTGCCCCACCTTAAGGGGGTATTCATTGTTATATCTTACATATGATGCTCTCATCCCCTTGAGCCCCAAGCAGTTACAAAAGGAAAATCTATAAAAGGCAAATGAATAAGAAGAAGGGTGGAAAAAAATGGTAAGGGTAACTCATATACCACGATTTCTCCCTCCTACATTCATATACCCAAGTGTAGGTTTCAATTAATCTAGCTACCCTTGTACTGTGGCATGTGGCTTGGAGCCTTCCCCTAGTGCCCCACTCCATTTCATCATTATTTAACATACCACCTGCCATTTGATAGATGTACCATGGACATGTCACCCCCCTTTAGAGGCTAAAACCACTTAATAAGGTCCTTGGTTAACCTTCTTCTTAAATTTGGAGACACTTATATGTTCTAAATCCCATTATGAAAGGGCATTCCACTAGGAATTGTCCACTTGGATCCATGATTTGTAAGCTCATTTACTCAATCACACTAATGTTTGGTTGTACTGGAAGGTGAGGGGACACATTCGATATTATATAGGATTGTAGGTGGGTCTTCGTCTTGGGTTTGGTCTCCCTATACGGTGTCCAAGCCCTCCAGAGGTTCATATTGGCATTTTTAGGGTGAGTGTTGAGAGCCAAGGATCTCTACCATAGTGGAGAGCAGATTGTCACTTCATGGGATCCTTCAGTTCCACTTATTCCTTGCTCGTGTTCCACCTATTTGACGATGATGATGCAGCTGGACCACCTTGCCTAACCGACTCCACTATTGCACCACACATTGGCAGTTGATCTAGGGCCCAAATGAAGATGTGTCTCGCCATGAGATACAATGGGAGGGCCTGCATCATTCTTCCAACACTTATAGATGGGATACATGCTTGTTCGATCCATTTGGAGACCCATGAGGATGTTTTGTGCCCCCATAGCCACTTGGGGGAACCACATATCATTTTATTGGATATCAAGGGGCCAACTCCTTTATCACTATTTTTGGAGCTCATTCATTCATTTTAGCACACATTGGACCCCACTGGGTCTCCTAAATGGCCCTCTGACCTATTGTATCTATTATTTTTCGCTCTTGAGAGGCTTGTTGTTGTTTTATGGAGCTATTTTGGTGGGATTTTCACCAAGTTATGATATTTTGCACATTATTTTATTATCTAGGGCATTAGTAGGCCTAATTAGGCAAATCGAATCCCTTAGGGAGGATATATATTAATGTGATGATCATTTCATTTTATCATTACTTGGTTTTGGATCTTTATCACTTCTTAAAAAAGAAAACATACTCTTGATATTTTATTGGAAATCAAAAAGTACAATCCCTTAATGGCATAGTAGCACACTTGATAACTTAAAAACTAGGCTAAGAACAAAATCCCAAAAATATCTTAGACCTTAAACATATCTTGAAGCTTAAATAAATCCTATTTGAATGTGATCAAATAGATTAAAGGACAAAACATGCAACAATTTACCATTAGACTACTTTGAGATGGATACTAGCCCAACATCTAATATCAAAGCTTCCTTGGATAACATATCCACCAAGAAATTATTTTCCTTGTATGAATGAAAAGCTTGCATGTCATCATATTGCTCCTATAGCTGGCGGATTTTCCTTTGCCACAATTCTAAATGAAGGGTCGTGAGGTCAACCCTTCCATTGAATCAGTCCATAAGGACTTTTTAATCCCCATACAATCTAAATACGTTTACCTGCTTTCAAAGGACAATCCTGATTCGGATCTTGGGGGGAGGCCCCCAAGATCTAAAATATTGAAATGCCAAAAAAGAGAGGAGAACACACAATAAATAAAACCACAATGATTTTTTTTATTAAAATAGAGAATAATTTTAAAAACTACATTATGATGGACAATCCGTCCTTTTACAAAATGCGACTTGTTACTTATAGTATTTTTTGGTTACAATACCAAAGGTAAATTCCATGGGTGGGCAAATACCATGGATGAATGAATATCATGGGTAGATGTCACTTACAATACCATGGGTGGATAAATACCATGGGAGGATGAATATCAAGGGTGGATGCCACTTACAATACCATGAGAAAATACCATGGGTGGATGCCACTTACAATACCATGGGTAAATTCCATGGGTGGATGAATAACATGGGTGGATGTCACTTACAATACCATAGGTGGATGCCATTTTCAATTTGAATCATTTCTCCCTCCTTTAGAAGAATGGTCCCCACTGCGTGATGTTCCCTCCTGAGAAGCCTTTGTTGAATATGAAGAGCCACTGAAGAGAAGGGTTTTGTGCGGTTAACCCATAACCATGATGAATGAAAATCTGATGACAGAGATACACTATAATGCTTGTGACCAACTGTGACACTAACAATGTGCGGCCTAGCAAATGGAATTCGATTAAGCATGGGTTTATGGATGATTCATAACCATGAAAAATGAAGATTCGAGGATAGAGATACTATGTAATTATTGTGACCAACTGTTATACTAACAATGTGAGGCCTAGCAAATGGACGTCGATGACAAGGATTTTGTGCGGTTGACCCATAATCGTGATGTTGACTATTGATGAAGTAGCGGGTGCCTACATAGCCTGGGGTGGGAGGGCATGTCTCCAAAGAACCCAAGTCGGATGTTGCTATGCTGAAACTGATGAATGTGAAGCAGGGGCCTACTAAATCGGGGTGGGAGGCACGTCTCCAAAGGGAACCCGCTTTGAATATTGCTCTAGATATAAATACTAATTTAAAATGGGAATAAATCGGTCAATAGCTCAGAATATTTATAATAACCTGTTTTTGGAAATAGAATAACCATTTTTCATCTTCCCATGTGATTGAAATTCCAACATGGACACTTTGGAAACTCATATTCGCGCTGTAATTGTCCCGCCGTCATAAAATTTCTAAAGAAATCGTTGATTTTAAATCAACGATATCTCCCTCATCCGAACTCCGATTCGACTAATTTTTTGTTGTTGTTGTTGAAATTGAGTGATTTTGAAAAAGGAGCTCATATCTACAATCATTTTTTTCTGAAATTCTACACAAAATCTGCAAAAAATGATAGGAGAGTTGTCGTCCACGAATTGTCGTCATAAAAAATTATGTAACACAATTGATTAAATCAACAATATCTACCTCATCTGGACTTTGATTCAACTGATTTTTTTGTTTGTTTGTTTTGAATTTGGGTATTTTTTTGGCAAAAGAATCCAAATATGTTATTTGTTTTTGTAAATTTTGCACAAAAAGTTTTGGATCTGATCTGCAAACTCGCCGCCCAAAAACATTCCTGCAAAAAAATGAAAAAAAATTCTTCCCGCTTTGCCCAAGAAAGTGATTTGCGGAGGACGTAGCATGTGCATGAAGTTTGTTGGAGATTGCTGCAAAAATTTGGAACTAAAATATGCGTCAAACCCTCATTCCCATGGAGTTGTAACCTGAATATGATACCATTGATTCAAATCTTGGGGGGAGGCCCCCAAGATCTAAAAAATTGAAATGGATCTTTGGGGCGGAGGCCCAAAAGATCTGAAAAATTTAAATGCCAGAAAAAAAAAAGGAGAGAACACACAGTAAATAAACCACAATTTTTATTTTTATTAAAATAGAGAATAATTTTAAAAGCTACATTGTGATGGACAATCTGTCCTTTTACAAAATGTTACTTGTTACTTACAATCTTTTTTGGTTACAATACCACAGATAAATTCCATGGGTGGGTAAATACCATGGGTGAATGAATATCATGGGTGGATGTCACTTACAATACCATGGGTGGATAAATACCATGGGAGGATGAATACCAAGGGTGGATGCCACTTACAATACCATGAGAAAATACCGTGGGTGAATGAATACCATGGGTGGATGCCACTTACAATACCGTGGGTGAATGAATACCATGGGTGGATGTCATTTTCCATTCGGATCAAATCCTCATGGCACACCACATAGCAAGGAGTTCAATTGTAAAATTTGTGTATAGGTCAATACCCAATTTGCATTTAATCAACAGATTTTGGGACAAGAAAATGGCTATACCCGCACCACAAACATCCTAATGACTGGCTACATCAAATAATCCCCATACTATACTAGTTGGTAGCTTCATATCTCTGAATAGGCTAACATTCTTCCCCTCCAATAGTTTCACTTACTCAAGATCAGTTGATATTGCATTGCGTGCAATAACTTTAGAGAAAACACATAGAGTCTTCATACATGCAACAATTTTGCCCAAGCCAAATTCCCATAATACAAAGATCGGAAGGAATTCAAAGGATGAGGAAATAAACATTTGATCCCAAGTCTAATGACACTCTTCAATCGAGCTTCCATTCTACTAGGCATCAAGGTTAAAAAAAAAGAGAAAACCGCCTTCCAAATAGAAATTACAAAAGGATTGTGAATAAATAAATGAGTTATAGACTCCTCATTCATCCGACATAGAACACAAAATATAGGACCTACCCACCCTCACTTAGCAAGAATATCTCGAGTCAATATTTTTCCTTCTAACAACAACCAAAGGAACAACCTACATTTAAGGGAGCCTAGTCCAATCCATACTAATATGTGCCACCACTATCTAGAATATAATAACTATATATAATTCTCCCTCCATGTTTTCAAATACATGATGTTATTTTATTTTAAAATTTCTCCATGTTATGGAATGCATGATGTTATTTGTTCCAAAAGGTGCTCTACAACCCAGTATGGGGCTGATGTTGTAGTGGTGCAAATGTCTGTAAACATTTAACATAAATATAAAAAAAAAATTAGTCATAAATATAATGTACGATTCATATATATTAATGTAAAATGTAAGACACATCGCTACAAATTTGTTTAGAAGAAATTGGTCTGTCTATAATGTAAAGTTAACATACTATTGTTTGTTTAACATGTTATATATAGTATAATAATCAATAATATTGATTATTGTTATTCCAATATATTATAATAATAATCATCTCCACTATAAGTATTATTATATTAGACCTTACATATATTATTGATTACACAAAGATGACAATTCTAGATCATATG